>JAKTPN010000249.1:9496-38208 GCA_030557665.1 Blastobotrys apis
TTTTAATTTTTACTACGAATACCAGCATCAGTGAATTCCCCGATACTGGTAAATGTCAAGATGCTTAAACGAATCATTATATTAACACTCTTTTTTTCTGTTTTTTTTTTTGGTCATATGATAATACATCTACTCATCCTTGGATTCGACAACTTGAGTTTCGAGACCCTTTGGATTGGTAACATTGACGGCTTGGACATAAGAGAAGAGCTTTTCCTTGGCACCTTCTTCGTCGTTTCGCTTTCGAGAAATTCGGACTCGGAGTCGTGTTGGAACACCCTTGATACCTCGCTTCCAAAGTTCCTTGTTCAATTGTGGGTCGATTCGAACGTCCTTAGTACCCATCTGTTGAGTGGCAAATTGCTGGACGGCCTTGATGGCCTTTGGAGCTCGCTTCTTGAATTGGATACCAAACACCTATTGTCGTCTTGTTAGCATATCGGAATAAATTTTCGCTTGACATATCGAAAACATCCAGAACAACAGCAGTATTTTCGGTTGTTCGTTCGTTCGTTCGATCTTCTAGCCAAAAGACTCTTTACATACCCGCTTGTGGAGGTGGATGGTGTATTCTCGAGTAACAACACTTGAGGTAGCGCTGGACATTGTTGGCAGTTGTGTAATTAAAGGATGAACACTGAGTTGATGAAAAAAGCTGAGTGGTATCGAGTTGGGAGTGTGCTAGAGTGTGCGTGCGGTTTGGTGTTTAGGGCTTCCGTTTTGGGAAGGTGTTTGGCTGTGACTGCTTTTCATCTCGTGAATAAGGATGGCAATAATTGCATATTTTGCACTACGAATACAACTTTTAACTTGTATTTAGACTTTTTATGGTATTTGAAAAAATATCTGGTAGTACCACTGGTTATATAGTGGTATTGCTTCTGTTTAGTAGTATGCGACTGGGTTTGTTTGCGCGTAAATCTGAGCACGCCTACGCCAGAAGCCAGTGCTTGGGTTGTCGTCAACGGCTATGTCGTCACAAAGGTTACAATTAGGTTTGAATAGCGAAAATAATTTAATCCTGCATAAAATATTCTCTATTAAGCTTGTTTAGAGTGAATATAGATTTAGTATTTGCGGGATACAAGTGGGGACCCACTCCGCACTCACTCAGTAGCCCGCCGCCTCACAGTGTGAGGCAAGACCTTTTTTGGGGCTGGGACAAATCTGCGGCTCCACAAAATGCCAAATGAAACACAAAAATATATTAAAAAAACAAGATATTACTTACTACGTATAGATTTATACCTGTGAGGCCTCGACCTCTTTAGTAGTCTCCTTGCAATTTGTCACTTCTTCTGTACCAAGATTCACGACAGAATTCTTGAATTGTCTGGCTGGAATACGGTTCTTGAAAAGGATATCCATTTCGCCAAATGTCTTATCTTTTGTTTCTGGTAGTCTGAAAAAAGCCCAAATAAGCGAGATGAGCAGAATCCCGCCGTAGAAAAACCCACTCTTTGCGCCCCAATTCCAGGCAGCCGTTTGCACCATGTGTGGGACAAGTTGGCCGTATACCAAACAAGCAACGTTGTATACAGCTCTTGCGAGTACAATAGTCTTTGATCGAAGATAGTTTGATGGAATTTCTGACACAATTGTATATGTAACTGGGCCAACTGTAATGAAAAATCCAAAATATTCAAGCAATAGAACCACACCGATACCCCAAGCCAAGTTTTTGTGCGTTGCCATCTCTGGGATTCCCATGAATCCAATAATAAACATGGTAAGGATGGTGAATGCAATACCCCACAAGAACAATGGCCGTCGGCCGACACGTTTAACAATCATCCATGAAATGAACACACCGATAATAGCCAAGGCATATTGCCCCACGCTGAAATCGAACGCATATTCAGCGTCCAATCCGGCCTGTTCTAGGAAATACGTTGAGTATGCAACAAGTGGTGCACAAAGCTCTTGCATTAGATATGCAATAACTGCAAGTTCTGTTCGACGAAGGTTGACACCTTGGAAACAGTTGATATAAGTTGAACTGGCATTCATTTCCCGTTCAATCTTGTCGGTGTGAACCATCATAGCAACAACTTCTGCGGCTTCGTCGTCGTTATCTTCTTCTGATGTCATCAATCGACGAACAACCTTGATTGCATCTTCGGTTCTGCCTTTTCTCACCAACCACCAAGGGGATTCTGGTGCAAAGTAAACCCCGATGATCAAAGGCACTGGCCAAATCCATTGTAATGCAAATGGAATTTTGTATGCCCATTCCCCTTCCATGTTCAAAAATCCCCGTAGAGTACCAGTACCAACCAGATACCCAATTGACCACATGAGACTTACACAACTTGTTAACATATTCACCAGAACAGATGGACAGCATTCAGCAGCGTAAGCAGTTGTCAAACTTTGGAAGACACCCCATGGAACCCCGAGTAAAATTTCGGCTGCCAAGTACATTTGAATGCTTGAGGCAAAGAATTGAAGGAAAATAAATGCAATCATGAGGACTAATGAGGTAATTAGCACCCATCTGTATCCGACCTTGTCAGCAAAATAACCATTTAGCAACAATCCAATAATTTCACCAGCATTGACACCATTTCCGATGGCTGATTGCCAGTTTGCTGCGATTTGGTAAGTTCCATCTGCGGTAAGTTCACCGTATCGCTTTGTAAACGCCGGAAATGCAAAGAAACCAGAAGTGAAGGAATGATCGAAGCCTTCCATAATCAAAGCACTAGAGAATAAACAAGACCAGAATACAGCTTTTCGATACTTTTTGAGACCTTCCATTATAGTCATCTCATGTTGTCGCTTTGTTTCTCTTCGAGCATCGTCCAAGATGTCGCTATCCTTGACAAACTCAACATCTTGCTTCTCATTGAGATAGGTCGTGGTGTTTGGATCGTTCACGTCCTCTTGGTGGCTAGTCATGTGAAATGATATGTCAATATGATTGCCTAGTACTTTACTTTGTTTTATTAAAAAAGTTTCTGGATATCGAGTAGAATATATACCAGTCTCCAAGTGGGGCGGTTCCTCCACCTCCTGTTATATCGAGGATTAGGCCAACTGTAAGTGGATGCGGGGAACTGATAATCTGCCGGTATTCCTTCTAGAATCGCACCACAAATCTTTTAAATACCCCACTACGGACTGCAGATCATGACGCGTAATCGCATAATTGGCAGAGTTTTCGCTTCGGCTTTTTTTTTTTCCCTTCAGAATTTGGCTCCAATATTATGACCATAACCATCGACCACTATTTAATCTAAGTCTACTCAAAATGCTGCCAAGAGCAGCAGGTTTTCAGGGTCAACGTTTGAGTTATTGGCATTTTTTAACAAATTCCCTGCATATACCGTCCTGCATCCCCGCAATTTATCAAAGAAAGGTGGCAAGATTATGTGGACATATGCTAGGATGATTGATATTAGATGTTCCGCTTGCCGAATCTTCGGCTAAAGATAACAGCGAAAGCTTGTTTTCTGCCGTTGTATGTTGCGACCTGGTAACCTGAAACCCCCACGCCGCATTTCGGTAATGGCCCGCGTGCCGCATCCCCGCATTACCAGTGGAGCCTAGCATCGTCTTTTAAATGCGACTCGCAGTAATCATGTTATAATAAGCAAAGTCGGCCATTCGGTAGAAAGATAGACGTTTTTACCAGTAACGATATGCGGCGCCGGAAGAAGCAGATATCCGATCCACAAGTTCTCAAAAGCCCCAAAGGATCGGCATGCAGGTAATTCTAGAGTGTTTCAAGGCAGTTTCGCCGTATATATATATATATATATATATATATAACGGACAATGCAATAAAAGCGAGGTCATTCAGTCTCAACAACTTAACATGACCGGCGCAGAGGTATCATGGCTCGATTCAGATCATTCCACCTTGAGAACAGGGACGACGTTCGGTGTTCCCTGGCCAAAAGGCAAATATAAACCAAGCCAAAAATTTGCGATCAAAAGTTTAGGTGAAGATAACGAGTATCCTGTGGATTCTTGGGCAACTGCATACTGGCCGGATGGCTCACTTAAATGGACTGGTCATTCTTTGTCTAAAGATGCTCCAGCTGCATCAACCTTTACTATTATTCCGACCTCAAATTCACCGGAGCCTCTGGTGAAGGTATCGGAAAAATCTGGTGCGTTGAATATCGAAAATAATGCCGGATTGGCAATTTCGTTTGGTGCACCAGGGTCTGAAAACATAATCGATTCGCTCTCACTGAATGGGACTTGCCAGTCGACTGGCGGCCGTTTGACTGCAGTAATCGGAGATCAAAATTACAAGAGCAAAACAAATACTGTGGTTATAGAGAACCAGGCTCCGACAAGGGCTGTTGTCAAGATAAGCGGGGTAATGAATGGAGGATCAGCTGAGCATTTCCCATTTGATCTCCGGGTGTACGTCTATGCTGGTTCCAAATCAATCCAGGTTAACCATTCATTTATTTACGACCTGGAAGGCGATGGAGACCAACTGAAGTCTTTGGGTTTGGTGTTCAAGGTAGCATTTCACGATGCAGCATTTTACAACCGACACGTGCGGCTCGGAGGGTGTGGTGACAGAGTCTTGGCAGAAGAGGTTCAGGGGTTTAGTGGCTTGAGAAGAGGCCCTGACCCTGATGACCGCCAAGCTCAGGTTCTTGGCAAGCCATTGTCTGATAGTAAATGGGATGATGCGTTCAAAAGCCGGATCCAATACGTTCCAACTTGGGATGAGTATTCATTGTCTCAATTGTCTAGTGATGGGTTCACTATCAAGAAACGAACAAAGAAAGGTTGCAGTGCGGTGAAGGTTATTGCAGGTACTAGGGCTAATGGTTCAGCATATGTCGGATCTGCTAGTGACGGTGGGCTGGCTATATCAATGCGAGACTTTTGGGAACGCTATCCTACTCAGATTGACCTTCGCGATTTGACCAAGGACGAAGGTGAAATTGTCATGTGGTTATACTCGCCGCTCGCCGAGCCGATGGAAATGGCACCATATTATGATGGCTTGGGTAAAGACACTTATGAGAAGCAGATTGAAGGGCTTTGGGTAACATATGAAGATTGGGAAGGAGCTGAGTTTGCAACTCCAAATGGCATTGCAAGAACCAACCAGTTCACTGTTGAATTGTTTGATGGTACTCCTTCGAACCAAGACCTGGTTGACTTTGGTAGTGCGGCAGCAAACCCGCCACGGCTTGTTGCTGATATCAACTACATGTACTCCACGGGTGTATTCCATGGGTATTGGTCACCAGACTACAATCATCTGAGCACAAAACCCAAGAAATCTGAGATGGATATTGAAACAAAGCTCAACTTGTTGTTCGAGTTTTACCAGGGCCAAATCGAACAGAATCGGTGGTATGGCTTCTGGGACCATGGTGACGTCCAGCACACCTATGATGCATACAGACATGCTTGGCGGTATGATGTCGGCGGATATGCATGGGACAACTCTGAATTGTCGACCGATTTATGGCTTTGGCAATATTTCCTGCATACTGGCAGAAGTGACGTGTTTAAAATTGCTGAAGCAATGACTAGACATACTGGCGAGGTTGATGTTTATCACAGTGGCCGGTTCAAAGGGTTTGGAACTCGGCACGGTGTCCAGCATTTTTCAGACAGTTCAAAACAAGTTCGCATTTCCAATGTATTCTACCGACGGATTTACTATTATTTGACAGCGGATGAACGTGTCGGTGATTTGATGGAAGAGCTGGCTGACTGCCAGAAAGCCATTTTGACTTTGGATTCGCATCGAAAAGTGCAAGATAACGATCCATCTGCAATCCCTGCTGGGTTTGCCATGACCAATATTGGGCTGGACTGCGGCGCGTTAGCCGCGGCTTGGTTTACTACCTGGGAGCGGCGTACCGCAGGCTGGGAACATTCAAAGTCTCTGTTGGTCAAGTTGCTGGATCAAATTGGGGGTCTAAAGTATGGTATTGCGACCAATAGTATCCTGTTCAATGGTGAAACTGGACAGGTCCTAGAGTGCAGTCCACCTACTCCACAATATGCTATATCCCACTTGTCAATGCTTTTTGGGTTCCCAGAGATTATGAACGAGGTGATTGAAGCTGTTGCCGATGAAGATAAACAAGCCGCAGAAAAATACCGTGCCTGTTATATGTCATATTGCCGAGCGTATAACGGGTCTGCAGATGATCAAAACCATGAATATGGGTTTACCTTCCCGGATCACGCGGAGTGGTATCAAAGCCATTCTACTTTAACTGCTTATGCTGCTGTTCATCAAAACGACGAGAAGCTGGCAAAAGCTGCTTGGGATCAGTTTTTCAATACCGATGGCTACAGTGATTCTTGCTCATGGGAAGCTTTAAACCAGCAAACGCCAGAGTACTTCTCCGCAGGCGAAGAAGCTCCGTGGAATACTACTAATGAAGCAGCTAGATACGGAGTATCTGCTATACATAACCTTGCGCGAATACGCGAATATCTAGATTAGCCGAAATAAAATGCTCTGTATCAGTTTTGAAGCGAGATCGGTCCGAGTTTCGGGATGTCACGCCTGCGACACATCAAAAAATAAATAACGCGCCCAGACATCAGATAACAAACGACAGGTTTTGTTATGATGCTAAGTACATGCGTACGTAGGGACATGAAAATTATCCGAATCTCCCCAAACTGACCGCAAATCGGGCATTGTTTACGCACGTAAATAGGAGTTTGAGACCATCGCCAGATCCGCCGCGTTGGGTCAAACAAAAACGCGTTCCAATTTATAATGGAGGGTCTGTCCTTTGTAACTTTTGTAAAATACTATCAATTCACTAAATATTCAACTTTACAAACTCAAATACCACCACGACCAATTAATCACACCCCTCGTGACAATGTTTTTTCTCCCGAAATCCAATATTACGACCCTTGCTCTGATCTCGACGCGGTGTGTTGATGTGGTGCGGCAACCGTCCCAATTGGGAAATCAGTAAACAAAATAACGTCAAATTCGCCCCCGTTTATTTTCCTCTTGTTGACATTTGCTGCCCTCAAAACTTTCTGTCTTCACCCACACTTTTCTGTTTTGTTTTTTGATTGTATTTCATCTTTTGCTAAATTTTTTTTTTTTTTTTTGGTTATTGGTATTTACAACATTTTCATCTTTTTGTATCAACTATGGCTGCTGCAACGGACGATACAGTAGCCTTCTCCAATAACTTTTGGGGTAAGGATGACACTGGCGTTACCAACTTGCTTCAAAGGATGCACAGTAGTAAACAGTGTTTGGAGGAAGTTCACTCGTTTTATAAAGAAAGAGTTGCTATTGAAGAAGATTATTCTCGACGGATGCTGGCATTGTCAAGAAAAGGTCTTGGTGCAAATGAGACGGGTTCTCTCCACCAAGCGCTGAACGTTATTCGAACAAACACTGAAACTATGGGCAAGTCTCACGCTGCATCTGCTCAACAAATCAAGAGTCAATTGGATGCTCCATTAGAGACTTTTTCATCATCTATCCGATCAAGAAGAAAGACTACTCAAAGCACGGTGGAGAAATTAAACAAAGCCAAGCAAGCTCAAAATGCTGCAGTTGAAAAGTCTCGAGCCAAGTTTGAAGGCGATTGCAACAAGATTAATGGATATTTTGCACAACAAAATCTGTTAATGGGCAAGGAATTGGAAAAGAACAATGCAAAGTTGGATAAAGTTCATCAAACTGTTGATCATACAAAGAGAGAATATCAGAATTCTTTGCGGATTTTGGCAGAGACTATTGACCGATGGAATGAGGAATGGAAGCAAGCTTGTGATAAGTTCCAAGATTTGGAAGAAGAACGAATCAACTTTTTGAAATCGAATTTGTGGTCATACACCAACATTGTATCCACTGTTTGTGTTAGTGACGATGAAGGTTGTGAAAATATCCGTGTTGCATTGGAAAAGTGCGATGTGACGAAGGATATTCAAACATTTGTTAGAGAAAAAGGTACTGGTAATCAGATTCAAGATCCACCAGAATTTGTTAATTTCATGCAAGGATACAGCCGAGATACAACTCAACGGGGCCACAAGCTCGCCAATTTTTCTCGAGCTGAAGGTGAAGAAGGCCAAGTGGTTGATCCTACGGAGCCATTTGATGGTACTGTACCATTGCAAAAGACCATGTCTGAGTCTTCTGAAGAGTTTGAGCCAGAGCAATCTGAACCAGCACCATCTCAGTCATTGCATCAATCGAAATCTATGGGTATGATGCAGTCGTCATCGTCTCGCCAGGAATCAATGCCACCTCCATCTCAACCACATTCTCACTCTCAATCTGATCTTCATTCTCAGCTCGGTCAATCGCAATCTGTCCCGCAATTGAACTTTGAAGATGATGAAGATTACAGTTCAATTCCAGTTCTTGCGCATCCAGAAGAATCATCCACTGCACACAGTTCGCCAATTCAAGAGTCAATCTCTCCAAACAGCTCTGTGTACTCCAACAACACTTCAATCTCTTCTGTGTCGGTTCATGATGAGGATGAACCAAAACGACGAACTTGGGCTTCACCATTCCGACGAAGAAGCAAGAAGGAAAAGACTGGATGGAACTCGCCAAATACAGTCACAGCCAAAACTTTTAAGAAAGAATCTCCAGCCTTTGCTGGTGGCTTTGATAGCAAGAAAGCGGTTAGTCCAGGTTCTGTGTTGAGTATGGGTGAGAATATGTTTGACTTGGGGGTTAGTACACGACAAGGGGGGTCCAAGAGTCCATTTGATACACGATCGAGATCTCATTCTCCAACCAAGAGTTTGTCACGAGATGATCCGTTGGTTGTGGCGTTGGAAAAGTTGAAGGGTGGCGATCCGAACAATACTAGATATGGGTCTATTGGTGGAGGTGGTTCGTCACAACCAAAGAGGGTATCATCAAAATCTGCACCAACTAGTCCATTGAAACAGAACCAGCAGCTATATAAAAAGCCTGGGCTGGTACCACCTCAACCTGCATTTACTGCTAGTGACATGGAGAGTACTTCAAACAAGTACCACAATCAAACGCAAGAAATGTTCCAACCAGAACCTCAATATCAAGAACAACAAGCACCACCAATGCAACGTCCAAAGTCTCAAATAGACTTGCGACCACAACACCAACAACCACAGCAGGATCCACGGCATACATTAAGACAACGACCAAAGTCATTCTATCAAGAGTATGAACAACCGTTGCAAGATGATCCTCCTGCCCCACAACAACAATATCGACATGGTCGATCCAAATCTGCATCACCAATCAAACAAGATTATGCTGACTATCGTTATCAGCAACAACAGCCTCCTCCTCCTCAGCAACAAGCTCCACGGGCTGCATCACCAAATCCTTACCAACGATCGGTATCTCCTGCACCAGCACCAGAAAACCCATATCGAAGGTCAGCATCTCCACTTCCACAAGATACGTATCGACGGTCTGTATCTCCTCGACCTCCTGCACCACATGAGCTTGAGCAACAAGATTATCGACGAAGTCCATCTCCAAACCCATACCAACAGCATTCGCGCGCCGCATCTCCAAATCCATATCAACGAGCCGCATCACCAGCTCCAGCGCCAACATACTACCAGCAACAAGAACCGCAACAACAAATGCGGCCAAGAAGCAAGTCATCTGTGGACTTGGCTGGTAGCGGCCGTCCTAAGATGAAGCGGTCGGGTACTCTTCCATCAGTATCCTCCGATGGTAGAAAAGTGGTTCGGTATAGTAAAGCAGCATATGACTACAGACAAGCTATTCCAGAAGAAGTCAGTTTCCGAAAGGGAGATGTATTACTTGTATTGGTTTGTCAAGCAGATGGATGGTGGGAAGTGGAAGTTTTGGGAAGCCGAGGAAGAGTTGGTCTTGCTCCGTCTAATTTCTTGGTTGATCTTTAAAGAAAAAGGGAAAAATATTTTTAAAAAAAAATAATAATTGGTATTTTATATCGTTTCGTTAGTTTATATATATATATATATGTAGGTATTAAACAAAATCAAGTTCATTCAATAATCCTTGAGACATTTCACTAATGTAGTTCAGGTTTGGCATTAGCGGGAGAGTATGTTCACCGCTTTGCTCTGCCACAAACGGTCGTGAAAGTGATAACCAGGGATCGTCATGCGGTGCATCGTCCGGGGATTCTGGTTTACTTGGTGGGGAATGCGGTAGTACTGAGTTGACTTTTGCCAGCTTATCAGTCAGGATATTCTTCTGCACGTCGGTGAATGATGACTGGCCAAGTAAAAAATTGGTGAGCCACATGTAATCGTCGATCCGGTCTGAGGATTCTTTCAACGAGATTGCTGGGATTAGTATGATGACATCGGCAATGGCGATTGATAGTTCAAATAGTTTGCGTAGAATCGCAGACCCATGGACTTCAATTGACGCCTTGGAACATCGAGAGATTAACGATCGCAGTTGTTTGGCGATCTGGACCGGGAATAATAACGACATGCATCCTTCGGAATTGCCAGTGGTCAACCAATACCTTTTCATAGCCATTTGCCATACCAACATCCTCAGCCATTGCTGCGTGACAATCAAATCCGCTTGTTGCATTTCAGATAGCGATTCCATCATCTCCGATTCCGAGTCTGCAAGCTGGGTATCCTTCTCTTCAAACCATTTTGGATTAATCCCCTCCACGTTACCATCACCGCCAAGATATGCATTGATGAAATTCCCGTCAACCAGTCTGAATAATTTGATGATCTGTAAAAACCCGACATGCACCCGTTCAGGAATAGATGGATCTTCCTCAGGTAAGATTGATAACGGAGATAACAACACGGGCCGGTAAAAATGAATCGCCATAAACCGTTCATGAATATACAGCATCCAATATAATCTCTGGCGGCGAGCCCGTTCCGTTAAATCCTCTGGTGAAGCCTTGGCATCGTCAAGTTTCAAAATCGACCCCATAGTCACCGCTTCACGTAAATAAACCCAGGCTGTCTCCACGTGATGAGATGCGACAAGACAACTTGAGATGGCCATTGAAGTCAGCACACTCTTAATGCTGACCTTGTAATCAGGCTTCAAGACGCCGCGACATTCCAAAGACAAGTCAATCAACCGCGAGACATCGGGCTCAGCTTCTGTAGACGAACCCTTGGAGTGGCCGACTGTAACCGCGAAAAGAGCGTATACCAGCGCGGCGTCTTCTCGGACCGAGTTAATATTATTGATCATATCGCGGAGCTCAGTAGGCGGAATAATAGGAAATACTGGGTAAATATTGTTCTCATAATCCGTGACGGTATGCAGAAAGTACTGTGTGTCTTTATGGCATAGTGCGCTCACTGTCTGAAGCTTTGGCTCAAGTCGGGCCGTATTGTCGGGAGCTTGTCTATACTGTGTAATGATCCCACCACGTCGTATCCTAGGTTTTACCACAGTGCTAGTGGTGGTTTCGTATTCACAAATCAATTTTCGATTTTTGCATTGGTTACAGCATGGTTGGTCTCCGTTGCACTTGACTTTACGAGATTTGCAAGCCTTACAAGCTCTGTGTGATCGTTTTATCGCCATATTTTGTGGAGAATAAAAAACGTTGGGTTTTGTATGTGCCAGAAAGTTTTATTCCCCGCTTTTTTGGCGATATCGGACCGAGAAAAAAAAATACTAGGAGACGTCAAATGCACGACTGCATAAAATATTTTCTTATTCCGTTTAGATCTCGGACCGATAACTATAAACGTTTTTATCAGATATTATATATAAAGTGGATATAGTATCTTAAATGCTTTAAAGGACAAAATTAAGTCAAGATGGTTACTACTACTGAAGTTGAACCGCTAGGTGATAAAGAGTTGTTCAAATCTCCACAGCAGAATTCGTTCTATGTGCGAAATAAGCATTTTGCAGACGCCGTTTTGAAAGACGGCGAGTTTGAGTCGCCATACGAAGTTACCAAGTTGGAACAAAAAGGTGACTCGGTAATTGGTACAATTGTCAAGCAGCCGGTGGGGGTAGAGTTGTCATTGGAGATTCGGTTTTCTGGTGATAGTGCCCGCGTGACGATTGATGAAGTGAAGCGGCGCAATGGTGAGACCCCCGCCAAAACGCGGTACAATGAAGTAGACCAGTGGGCATTGCTTGAGGTAGACTATCAAACCCCAGAGATTCAAGATTCAGTATTCAAGTTTGGCGACAATGAATTGGTGGTTGAACAAAAGCCATTGAAGTTTGTGGTTAAGCGGCATGGGGTGGACCAAATGGTGTTGAATGGCCGGCAATTGCTCAACTTTGAACACTACAGAGCTCAAAAAGATAACGACGCCAATATCGGGAAGCATGAAATTGACATTGGAATGTGGGAAGATGAGTTCAAGATCCACAAGGATGTCAAGCCACATGGTCCAGAATCGGTCGCATTGGATGTTGAATTTGTGGGGTACCGAGATGTATATGGTATCCCAGAACACTCGACACCATTGTCTCTACCGGAACTAGAGGAACCATATCGATTGTTTAATTTGGACGCGTTTGAATATGATATCAACTCTGCAAAGTCTCTGTACGGAGCTATTCCATTGATGCAAGCTCACAAGCAGGGATCATCTGCGGCGCTGTTTTGGGTCAATGCGTCTGATACGTATATCACGCTGAAGAAAGGTGAGTCAGTACATACTCATTGGACTTCTGAATCTGGCCTGCTTGATTTTGTTGTATTTGTTGGGGATGCACCACGGGATATTTCTCGACAATATGGCCAGCTAACTGGGTTTACTCAGCTGCCGCAATTGTTCTCTCTTGGGTACCATCAATGTCGATGGAACTATTTTACCCAAAAGGAAGTTGAAGACTTGAGTACCGACTTTGACAAGAATGATGTTCCAATGGATGCGGTCTGGTTGGATATTGAATATACCGACAAGAAACAATATTTCACTTGGGATGCTGAAGCATTCCCTGATCCAAAAGGCATGTGTGATACCTTGGCCGAGACAAATCGAAAATTGGTTACTATTATTGACCCACATATCAAAGTACAGGATACTTTTGAGGTTTATAATGACATAAAGAAGAAGAATCTTGCTGTTACTAACAATACCGGTGATGCATTCCACGGTCATTGCTGGCCTGGTGAGTCTGTTTGGATTGATACTTTTAATCCTGATGGACAGGAGGAATGGAAAACTCAGCATGCTAAGCATGTCGACGGCGCTGATAACGTGTTTATCTGGAACGACATGAACGAACCGTCTATTTTCAACGGGCCAGAAAACACCATGGCCAAGGCGGCGATCCATCATGGTGGATGGGAACATCGAAACGTGCACAACTTGTACGGTATAACGTTTAGCAAGGCTACCTTTGATGGGTTGACCAATCGGTATCCAGATCAACGCCCATTTGCTCTCACTCGAGCCTTTTTTGCTGGTTCTCAGCGATATGGCGCCGCTTGGACTGGTGACAATTTTTCGTCATGGTCTCATTTGAAGGCTTCATTGCCAATGATCATGTCCGCGAACATTTCCGGGTTGCAGCAGATTGGTGCTGATGTTGCAGGGTTCTTCCAAGAGCCATCAAGTGAATTGATGGTACGATGGTTCCAAGCTGGTGCGTTTTATCCATTTTTCCGTGGACATGCACATATCGAAACCAAGCACCGAGAACCATGGACGCGAGGTGAACCTTTTACTCAGATTATTCGAGAAGCAATCAAGTTGCGGTATCGATTGTTGCCAGTGTTTTATACTGCGTTTTACCACGCGTCGTTAGATGGTACTCCAGTGATGAAGCCAATGTTTTTTGACTACCCAGAGGTCACCATCGATGACCAATTCTTTGTGGGTGATTCCGGATTGTTGATTAAACCTGTTTTGGAAGAAAATGCTGATTCTGTTGATTTGTATCTACCAGATGATGAGCTGTATTATCACGGTGACCAGGTTTTGCAAGGAAAAGGATCTCATAAAGTAGCCGCGCCATTGGACACGATTCCAATGGTTATCCGAGGTGGGCACATTTTTGCTCGAAAGGATACCCCAAGAGCTTCGGCGGAATTAATGAAGAATGATCCGTATACTCTTGTTGTAGCAGTTGCGGTTGATGGGACTGCTAGTGGTGATTTGTATATCGACGATGGTATTTCTCACAACAATGAAAAGGGAGAACGAACAGTTTGCAGTTTTGAGTATAAGAATGGCAAGCTTGCTGGATCTGTGGATGGTGAGTCCTTTGGTGATCTCAAGATTAGTTCAATTGAGATTATCGGATTGGGCGATGGTGACCAAAAGGTCAAAATCGAACAGAATGGTGAATCCTGGTCTAGCAAGTTGGTGGACGGGAGCATCAATGCAGGTGTTGTAATTGGTAAACCATGGACTGCTGTTATCGAATAGTTTATGATATTATATAGAGTTATGCTTATATGTGGTGGTAAATAATATTTATCACGCTTTTCAATCTTCAAAGACACCCTTGATGAAAATTCAATTCAATTCAATAGTCAACCTGCGCTCCGACTATATATAAAACAGCAATAGAATCAAAATAGAATTCTTATATATTTTTTTTATTTTTAGTTTCACCGAGAAACGTCTGCGCCGATATACGCTTATGAATGCTTGTTGTCTTTGGAATTGATGCATTATCTTACCACGTTTGTCAATCTATGTTGGGCACTGGGCGGGATGATCGCTTTGTACGTTGTCCGAGCTACTCTCACCTTGGAGAACGAATGGGCGTATCGAATCCCATTTGCTTTGCAATGGGCATGGCCGGTCCCACTGGGTATTCTGATCTATTTGGCTCCAGAGTCACCATGGTTTTTGATGAGGAAGGCCATAGGTCCAACAACATTGACATTCAAAACACAATTGCGTTAATGAAACATACCAATGGTATAGAAACGCGGCTATCTTCTGGAAAGACATACCTCGATTGCCTCCGCACCAAAGGCAGTGAGCTACGACGCACAGAGATTGTTTGTGTGACTTGGGCTGCGCAAACCTTGTGCGGCGGAGCGCTGCTTGGATTGACGGTGTATTTGATGCAAGCCGCTGGCATTTCCCCGACTCAAGCATACAGTATATCATTAGCACAGGGCCCAATTGGTGTTGCGGGGACGGTGATTTCATGGCCACTCATGACCTGGTTTGGCCGGCGGACCTTATATATCATCGGGCTTGCGGCTCAGTTGGTGCTACTTGTGGTAATGGGGTTTTCGGCATTTGCACCATTGGATGACAAGCCGGCCAAGTACGTTGTAGGGAGCCTAATGATGGTATTCACCTTTGCGTTTAACCTGACAGTAGGTCAGTATGCTACGCTATCGTGACTGAAGTGCCGTCGGCACGGCTACGTCAAAAGACAGTGGCATTGGGGAGGATATCGTATGTAGTGGTGACCATCATCTCATCAACAGTCAACCCATACCTGCTGAACCCAACTGCTGCTGATCTACGCGGTAAAGTCGCATTGGTGTGGGCTGCGACTTGTCTTGCTTGCCTGGTATGGTCGTACTTTCGGCTTCCAGAGACCAAAGGCCGGCTGCCTGCAGAGTTGGATTTGTTGTTTGCAAGAGGAGTCCCCGCTCGTAAATTCACGAATTTCCACGTCGATGCGTATCGAGATGACATGGAGGTACAAGAGATACTACCCAGGGGAATAGTTATCGGTCTGTAAATAGCTTTTTTTTGGAGTATAGTGAATTGTATGGTACCACGGGACAGCCGCATGGCTCTCCCTATTTTAGGCATGTCGTACTGCTCCACCCAGACCTGTTGCGTTTAGGAGTCAACAAATCAGCAAATGAGGTCGGACCAGGATATACCCTTCAGAGTAAATCTGGGTCTGAGGTCATTTGGGGTAGGCCCCACAGTTATATAAATAGGCTCCAGCCCCCCGACAAATCCAGCAAATGAGATCGGACCAGGATATATCCCTCCAGCGTAAACCTGGGTCCGAGGTTTGAGAATGAAGCCTACGAAGAGGCTTCTGGAAAGTAAAGTAAGAAGAATTTAATGCAGATCTATAAGTCTATATTTGGTTGAATTGTTCAATCTTCTCATCTAGTAGTACCATCCACCGTTTACTGTCCTCCTGTTGAGCGCCAGTGACAGTGCAATGGGTGATCCAGAATGTAAAACTGATAATGGAGTTTAGTTTATCCTTGGATGGTTCAATCTCCGTAGCTTGCTTCCAGACTTTTTCGTCCAATTGTTTCACTGCTTTGAAGAAATGATCAATCCATCCCGGAACCCGGTTCATTTCTTGTTCATCTGGCGTTGACAATGTGTTCCGTCGCACCCATTGATCTATCGCAGTGACCCCAGAGAATTCCCAGTCTAGTACCGCACTAAGTCCATCTGAGTACAACATATTACCAAGATGCAGGTCCTGATGGGCCAGCACCAACTGCTTGCTATTGGCTTGAGCCTTGACCTTGGGGATTCGGTCCAAGACGCCCCGGATTTTAGGCGCCAGGGTATCCTTCAATGGCCCACAGTTTGGATGAGCGTTAATAATGGCCAAATCTCGATTCAATCGCGCTTCAATATAATCAGTAATCGTATCAAACGGACCGCCGATTTGTAGATCTTGATAACTCATGATCCCATCAAAGTGCTTTTCGGCCATATCTTCCTCATACGCCACCTCTTCGATCACTGGTCCTGGTACAATCTTGCCGTTTTCAATCGACAACCCGCCGACTTTCTCCATTGGATGCTGCGCCATTTCAACAAACACTTTTGCACAAGTCTCCACAATGCCGAACATTTCCTCATCTGACAATTGCATGGAGATTTTGGCGATATCTTTGCCAGGCATTCCCTCCAAAATCACATATTCATATCCAATTTCATCAACCTCAGCGCTATAAGCAATGACTTCAGGAGCTGGACAGCTCTTGACGTGTTGCCTTGCCCATTTCAAACATGCAACTTCGTTTAATGTCTTGGCTTTGGGGAGTGCTGAGCGAGCTACTCGTAGGTACAGTTCGCGATCCGTTGAATCTTGAATCACATAAATCTTGTGATACGATGCCCACAGATCCGGTGAAACAATTGATTTTGGTTTCGACCCAAGTTTGTTAGTCACAAAGTCCCATACTTGTGCTTGCGTTAAAGGTTCAGTTTCGTGGAAAGTCATAATGCTCACATTAAACCAGGGTGGAGAACATTTTTCTTTTATATGCCTATATTTCCTAGGGTGGCGGGGTTCGGCTACCCTTATCAATTCCACGATCCTGCAGTGCGACACTCCATGAGTCAGAAATACTCATCTTAAATATATTGTTGAGCGTCTCCCCTAAAAAAAAAAAATAATAACAAAAAAAAAAAAAAAAAAAAGACAAACCATGAACAATCACGAGCATTCAAACTCCGGTAATTCTACAAATACCAATATCAGGACTACAGCTACCAATACTGACAGCGATACGGTGAGTTTCCCTACCGCCGCAGTTGATACCACCGCCTGGGACAATTTCCGCCATTCGCTTATAGACGCCAACAACCATGTGAATCAAAATACCCCTCGAAACAGCGACAGAGAACCATCAGTGAGCACCAATTCCAAGTCTAAATCGAATACCATTACCCGCAATCGTCATGCACCAAGGATATCCGAGACGAAAAGTACCATCAATCCCGGTAATACACCGAACACGAAGTCCGAGGCCGGAGCTGCCCAGATTGAGCGTGAGAGTGAGCGTGAGGGAGCGACGGAAGAGGAACAAGCTAAAGACGACGAAGAAGGGAAAGCGGAAGGGGAAGTTCAGAATGAAATGATTCGAAGATGGCTTAATAGCTCTCCAGATACATACGACATACCAATTATTGACGACCACATGAATCAAGAGGATGCCGCTTTAGTATGGGAACAGCAAGAGCAATTGCAGCAACAACAGGGAATGGTCTTAAACGCCAGGAGGATGAGATTACACTCAAAAAACTCTAGATTTACATTATTGAAACACCGATGGAAGCAATTATTCAAGCGAAACTCGCAAAAATAGTTTTAGACAAAAAACAACAACCGGTTGTGATGAGTTCATTAAAGTCGTATGAGTTCATAGCTCTTTCCAGAACAGAAAGCTTCTACATCATTCTGCGCTCGCGGTTTCGTGAATTTTCCTTACCGCGTTAACACCAACAACCCAACGACCGCAATAGTCTAAAACTAGTGTGTGCCCAGCTAATGGCGCGAAAAGCAGCCGGATTGGCAGCAATTGAATTGCGCATCTTCCAAGAAAAAGAATCGGAACCCCACATTCCATCTGTATTAAACAAAGACTATATAAACCGGCCATCTTCCTCGATATTTTTCCCTTTCCTACTTTTTTATTTTTCTTGTCTATTACATTTTTATTGTTATATCACAAAAAAAAACAACAAGGTTCGTAAATTGTCTTACCATTGTGTGAAAGAAGAATTGGCGCACATATTTCACAACAACAAAGAGGAGAAGCCATTGCAAGAGATTATGTGAGAGAGGTGATTTTTTCTTTTGTTTGGAAAAGCACTGACTGGCTACCTGGCAACCCGGGTCACCGGGAGCCGTGGGCTCTAAGATGATGTCGTGTGTCTGATCCAATCAGCAGCAAGACAACGAAATCTTGCAGCAAGGGACGCTGGATGTTTGACTGTTTCTGTTTTAAGCCACGTATTACGTATTTGGTTTTGCAAAAAAAGTCACCCTATTTATTTCCAGTGTCGTTGTTGCGTGATGCAAGAGTTTTTCCGGTTCGGTGCTTTTATATAAGATTTTCCTTTTCCCATGTCTTATGCAATTTCTCTCTCTCTTTTCTTTCTTTCTTCACATTGACTTTTTGCTAATCAATTTTTTTTACAGCAAACGAAAATAAAAAATGCCTTCTTGTACCGACGTCCTTCAACGAAAATCTGGTGTCATTGTTGGTGATGACGTCCGAGCTGTATGTTTTTCCGAAGCTTGAAAGATACAATTGATACTAACTTGTCGTTTTAATAGCTCTTTGATTATGCTCAAAAGGATGGATTTGCCATTCCAGCCATCAACGTGACCTCTTCTTCTACTGTTGTCGCTGCTTTGGAATCTGCTCGAGATAACAAGTCTCCAATTATCTTGCAAACCTCTAATGGTGGTGCTGCTTTCTTCGCCGGTAAGGGTGTTGCCAACAGCAATCAAGAAGGTTCTGTTGCTGGTGCCATTGCTGCTGCTCACTACATTCGATCCATTGCTCCAGCTTATGGCATCCCAGTTATCTTGCACAGTGATCACTGCGCTAAGAAGATTTTGCCATGGTTGGATGGTATGTTGGATGCTGATGAAGCCTTCTTCAAGCTCCACGGTGAACCATTGTTCTCTTCTCACATGATTGATCTTTCTGAAGAGCCACATGACCAAAACATTGCCACCACCAAGAAGTACTTTGAACGTGCTTCCAAGATGAACCAATGGTTGGAAATGGAAATTGGTATCACTGGTGGTGAAGAAGATGGTGTTGATAACAGCGGTGTTGAAAACACCAAGTTGTACACTCAACCAGAAGATGTTTTCGAAGTCCACAAGGCTTTGGCTCCAATCTCTCCAAACTTTTCTATTGCTGCTTCTTTCGGTAATCATCACGGTGTTATGAAGAGCGGTGTTGTCAAGTTGCGACCAGAATTGTTGAAGGCTCACCAAGAATACGCCAAGAAGCAATTGGGTTCCAACCGAACTCACCCATTGTACTTGGTCTTCCACGGTGGATCTGGTTCTGCTCAAAATGAATTTGATGCTGCCATCAACTATGGTACTATCAAGGTCAACTTGGATACCGACATGCAATATGCTTACCTTGCCGGTGTTCGAGACTACGTCTTGAAGAACCAACACTTGCTTTCTGCTCAAGTTGTGGATGACAAGCCAACGAAAAAGTACTACGACCCACGTGTATGGGTCCGAGAAGGTGAAAAGTCCATGTCTGTTCGTGTTAAGGAAGGTCTTGAAATCTTCCACACTGTTAACACTGTTTAAATTTTATTTGATTAGTATATAACTGAAAAAAGAATTGATCGTTTTTTATAACAACAACTTGTCGGGTTTTGAATCTTGAATCTTGAATGCTAAATTTAGCAGATCGCTATGGTCGCCGCACCCGCCGCATTGAGATGTCGCCGCATTTCGTAGAGCCTGCAAGGGTTGTATGAACCCGGGAAAAAGCCGGGTATATACGCCTTTGGTTCGACTAGAGAGGTTGGTGTAGGTTGTGGGGCTGGTTGAAGCCGTTAAAATCGGATGATTGGCATTGAAATGGGAGCAATAAAATAAAATGTCACATTTGGTAGTGTATTGTATGCAAACTACGATAGTTTGTTACGATTTACTGGTATTGAAGTCCCAAAAAAAAAAAAAGCATATCCCAACCTCCTCCATATACATGTTGGTGGGCAGGCTTGCAAGAGTGAACACGAAGCGCGACTATGATGTCTTTTAATAAAAGGAGCCATCAACTCGCCAAACTTTTTACAGCCCTGCTCACTAGAACAGTTCGGGCGTATAGCTTATTTTTTTGGAATTAAGCATAGAAATCCATTTCTTTTAATTGACCGACAAGTTTTTTCTCTTCATACAAAGATCCCCGGCAAATATACCGTATGCGTCCAATAGCTCATCGCAAGGGTGGCAGACTTGCGGAGAACATTATCGAAACAACTCGCCTGAGAACGCGGCGATCTAATCTTTCAGGATCTAGGGCTATATCGAATAATGATGCAACCTTGCTATGACAGGCGGGATGTGCAGAAAACTGCTTCCAGAAAAAAACCCGCAGTTCGCGCTTTTGTCAATTTTTTGAGGCGCCATTACGTTGCGCTGCAGGGAGCAATGTTAAGACAGTGTCTTGGAAATGCCCAAGCTCTTATAAATGCCACCCGCTGGGAGTTTTCTTCCATCTCCCTCTCACGATACTCCGTTTCATTGTTCCTGACACAAGAAAAATAAACAAGAAAAACTCAATCAACAGACGACAATATCAATGACTTTGTATTACACTCTTGTAAGTTCAATACAGATTGAAAAAAACAAAACAAAAACTAACTCTCTACAGGTATTCATAATGCTGGTGGCAGAAATGATCATGTTCATGTTCTTGGTCACTCCATTTCCACGAACACTTCGAAAGAAGGTATTGAACACATTACATACATCAGCGATTCTGGCTAAAGTAACGTATTCGTTAAGGTTTGCATTTGTCTTTATTCTGATCCTGTTTGTGGATTCAGTGAACCGAGTATATCGAGTTCAAGCCGAAGTGGCGAATTTGTTTGACAACAAGAGCCAACATCAATTGGTCGCCACTGATCGGTCTGAAGTACAAGCTCGAAAGTTCTATGCTCAAAGAAACATGTACCTATGTGGATTCACCTTGTTTTTGTCGTTGATTCTTAACCGAACTTATACCCTTGTTGTGAGCTTGATCAATGCGGAGGATAAACTTGCTGGACAAGAATCGTTGAACCAAGGAAATGACACCAAGGAGGTAGAAAGATTGAATGAGCAATTGAAGGCAAAGGAAACTGATATTGAAATCCTCAAGAAACAAGCTTCTGCTTTGTCTCGAGAATATATGAGTGTATCGGATCAAGTGTCTAGTGAAAAGGGTGACAAGAAGAATGATTAAATTTTTTTTTTTTTTTTTAAAAAAAAAACAACGAACAAGTATTAACTATTATTTTATTTAGAATAAGCATTACTCTTGTGTTTTGGTACAAATTCAAACCCATCTGTAGCTGGTCCTAAGAACATTTCAGTAATCTTGATCCAATCCTTGTAGTCTGAAGAAGCGAGTAAAGTTTCCAATTCATTTCGACCGACGAATGGAGGTGGACGGTCATTGAGTTTTGGTGGTAGTACTTCTAAAATGCCCTCTGGAATATACCGATGAGTGAAACCAAGCCATTCACACATGAATCGCCGAGTCAAGTTGACCCCGTAGCTATCACTACCCCAATGATCCAGGCCATTCTTGGCGAATTTGCCCATCATTTCTAATCGTTCCGATGCAGACTTGTCTAGATACTGTCTCGATTCAATTTCTTCAAAAATCCAAGGCTTGATCAAAGCACCACGGGCTACCATGACAGAATCCACTCCGCTTTGTTCAACCTCATTATGCCAATCCTCCCATGAATAAACATCACCGTTGCCAATAATCCACGGTTTCACAGCATCATCGTTGTCAGCTCGTTCAGCCTTGACCAAATCGGCAACTTCTTTGATATACCCCCAATCGGCATCTCGGGTATACCGTTGAGCTCGAGACCGCCCATGCATTGTAATCGCAGCAACTTGGCCCTCGGAAATCAACCGACTGACCAACGTCTTGGCAGTTGGGTGCTTGTCTCGAGTACCAGTTCGGATTTTCACAGTCACTGGAATATCGTTACTCACATGGTTCATACCCTTGAGCATCTTCATCATCCGGCCGGGGTTATCCATAAGCGCTGATCCAGCACCCGCTCGGTATACCAAGTCGATTGGGCATCCACAATTGAGGTTAATTTCAGATACATCTGGACATAGCTCGGCAACTGCTTCCGCAGCCTTTGTCGCTTGCCATGGTTTACCACCAGCGATTTGCACACCAAACCCGCCGATTTCTGAAGAATGTGCTCTTGGAAGAGCCCATTCAGCTTTCGCACCTTGGATCAATGGGAGACCCAGAGCCATTTCACTAAAAGTGATATCGGCACCAAGTGTCTTCATTAGTCGACGGTATGGGAGATTACCCACAGTTGTCAATGGAGACAGAATCTTGGCTCGGTTGTAGTATAGCTTCTTTTTCTCGAGCGGCTTGAGTGGAGTTTCCACATATGCAGCAGCATTTTCCTCATCTCTTGGAGTTTCTGGGCCCTTGGTCTCATCAAAGAATGTCATCATGAGTTCTGACCGTGGGAATGGGAATTGTCTTCGTTGAAGTTTGAACTGTTCGTCACCTTTTACTCGATTTGTTTCATAATCCTCACGAGTGGATTTGGTTGCAACCAATTCTCCATCTTTATAATGCGATCCAAGCCATCGACATTTCAATCCAGCTGGACAATATCCAATGGCTTCAAAAACTGGACATACCCCGGGGATATCCTTTGCTTTGGCATCTAGGTATGTTTGAACATTGTGTTCACGTTTACACGATTCACCATAACTGCAATCTTCAACTTTACCACTGGATTTGATATTGTCACATAACTGAACAGCCTCTCGTCCTTGGGTCAACTTTCTACCCTTGTTTTGGCCTCTCTTCTTCTTGCCTTTATTCATTTCGGTACCACCACGTTCACGAACTCCACCACCTTCGTCATCGTCGTTGTATTCTTCATTTGGATCAACTTTGCTTTCTTTAACTTGCAAGAATTCTTCCTTGATTGGTGCGATACCTTTGACTCTTTCAGTCGTCTTTTGACGTTTTGCGGCTGGTTCCTCCATGATGAAATTTTTTGATAAGTGAAAAAAAAAAAAAAAAACCAAGTCAAGAGTGATAAATTTTTTTTTCACCACTCTAATTTTTTTTTTTTAATATGCGGGACCCTAAAAACCATCCACTTCAAGTAATCGAAAGATGCCGCAAAGAAAACCGGCCAGTTCATATTTCTGGACCTATGGTACGGTATTCCAAGCTTCCATTTCGTGAGTTGGTTCGACATTATAACTGCGATATTGTATATACGCCCATGATTTTGGCCCGGGAGTTTGCGAGGAACCAGGTTGCACGAGATAGTGATTTCACAACAAATGATAAAGACACATCTGTGATTGCACAGTTTGGAGCATCGAATGACCTGGATATAGCCAGGGCTGCATTACTGATCAAACCATATGTTGATGGGATCGGGTTGAACTGTGGGTGTCCAATCAAGGAACAAGTTCGTGAGGGAGTTGGCGCGGCGTTGATGGCCAAGCCTGATTTGGTCGCTTCGATGGTAAGGTCGGTGAAAGAGGCGGCAGGGAAAGAGTTTTGCGTGGAAGTGAAGATTCGGATTCATCCAGATTTGAACGAAACTGTGGAATTTGCACGGAAAGTTGAGCAATCAGGGGCAGATATCTTGACGGTTCATGGGCGGCTCAAGACCCAACGGAGCAGTGAACCAGCCAACTTTGACGCCATTGCATTGATCAAACGGTCAGTATCAATCCCTGTGATAGCTAATGGAGATGCATTCACTAGTGAAAAGGTGAAATCGATTGTTGAAATGACTGGAGTGGACGGTGTAATGTCAGCTAGAGGCATTCTGCAAAATCCAGCAGCATTTGCCGGTTATAAATCGACACCATGGAGCGCAGTTGAACTATTTTGGCATTACGTGACAGCATATGGATTACCATTCCGACTCACCCAGCACCATTTTTCAGAAATGTTAGATGAAGAGTTGGATAAGCATACAAAAAAGGACATGAACGAGTGCAACTCGTTGATTGAACTTGTTCATTGGTTCGATACGCGGTTTGAAATGCGCCGCGCGGGAGATGCCGGGTTTGGCGAAGACCGGCCGTTTCCGTGGCGACATGAGAATGTGGGCATTTAAAACTCGTGTTGGGATCAATTCTTTTTTCACCTTCTTCACCAATACTTTTAAGCATTGGTCGTGGGGATGAGGATAAATTTTTATTTAATTGTTGAGCGCATTGGTCTAAACCAGTGATTGATTAGTCCAGCCGTCTTGGCTTTGGATTTTTCGAGTCCGCAATGACGGTTTTTTATGTCATAGTTACACTGACCCACTAATTTTATAGAATTTTGAATAGAAATGTGTTGTATTTTTTTTTCGATATTGTCTGCCCAGCTAGCTAGCTAGTTCACGAGGTGGTGAAAAATTTTAAGCATTTGTTGCGCGCGTTTTTCGAAAAATTGACTCATGCGAGTAGATAAAAACCCCGTCCAAACCCACAATTTTTAAATTTTTCCTATAGTGACTCTTTTTCACATACCTCTTCTCTTTTTTTTTTTCCCTCTTTTCTTCTCTTTTTCATATGAGATTTGCCACTGTGTTTACTAGTCAAGACTATCTATCGGATCACATTTGGAAAACCAGCCAGTATTAAATCATCTAACTCTTCACCCTCTTTTTTTATGAATATGCTACGATTTTCTCACTCTCTCAAGCACTCTGGCCGGGCTCTTTTCACCCGATCATTGTCGTCAAACACAAACAACTCAATCTATCAAGCTGGTGTACTAGATCGAGCTACTTTTACTATCCGGGGTGGTCCAGTCTTCCATGGAAAATCATTCGGTGCAAACACCAATGTTTCTGGTGAAGCAGTGTTTTCCACCGGTATGGTGGGATACCCAGAATCCATGACGGATCCATCTTATCGAGGCCAGATTTTGGTGTTCACTCAGCCATTGATTGGTAACTACGGTGTACCATCTAATTCCAAAGACTCGTTCAATTTGTTGAAATATTTTGAATCGCCACATGTGCAATGCTCTGGTATTATCGTTGCGGATGCCGCTATGCAATACTCTCATTGGACTGCAGTGGAATCATTAGGTGAATGGTGTCAACGAGAAGGCATTGCTGCGGTTACCGGTGTTGATACTCGAGCTATTGTCACTCATTTGCGAGAACAAGGTTCTTCTCTTGGTCGAATCACTGTTGGTGAAGAATACGATGCTGATGAAGATGAAGCGTTTGTTGATCCAGCTGAAATCAATTTGGTACACAAGGTTACTACCAAAGCTCCATTCCATATCCCATCTTATGGTGTTGATGGTGAGCATTACCATGTTGCCGTGATTGATTGTGGTGTAAAGGAAAACATTCTTCGATCTTTGGTATCTCGAGGAGCTTCAGTCACAGTATTGCCATATGATTATCCAATTCACAAGAGTGCGCAACACTTTGACGGGATTTTCATCTCCAATGGTCCAGGTGATCCAACTCATTGCATGTCTACAGTCTACCATTTGAAAAAGACTATGGAGACTTATGACGGACCAATCTTTGGTATCTGTTTGGGTCATCAATTGTTAGCTCTTGCAGCAGGCGGCAAGACTATCAAGATGAAGTATGGTAACCGAGCACACAACATTCCAGCATTGGACATGACCAGTGGTAAATGTCATATCACATCGCAGAACCACGGGTATGCAGTTGATCCAACCTCTTTGCCTGCTGAATTCAAGGAATTCTTTGTCAATTTGAACGACCGATCCAACGAAGGAATGTATCATGTTTCTCGACCAATCTTTTCTACACAATTCCATCCAGAAGCTAAAGGTGGGCCATTGGATTCCGCGTTTTTGTTCGACAAGTATCTCGATGATATCCGACATTATAAGCAAACCAAGCATACTACTGACAACACTCCAAGTCCATTGTTTGTGGATATTTTGGCCAAGGAGCGAGTTGGTGTTGAAGTAAAATAATCTTCCCGACCCTGTTTTTGTATAGAACTATAGACATAATAATAATACTCACAATGACTGCCGAAAACAAAAAAAAAACATTAAAAAAAAAAGAAAAAATTCTTTATATTCAATTCAAAACTACTTATATAATAGGAAAGAAAACAAAAAAACGCTTTCAATACTTAATAACCCCATTGACGGCTTTGTTGAGGCTGAGCTTGTTGCTGCTGTGGAGCACCTTGTTGCTGTTGAGCAGCTTGAGCTTGAGCAGCAGCTTGAGCAGCGGCTTGAGGATTGGCATTGCTAGAAACAGCCGCACCATTACCACCAGCAGCTGGACTTGGCTGCCCATAATGTCCATACCCAGCATAAGAATACAAGTTTTGTTGCATTGGGAAATGGTGTCCTTGTGCGGCGGCGGCTTGGGCTTGTGCGGCAGCAGCTTGTTGATGTGCCATTTGAGCTTGCATTTGCTGTGGAGATGATTGTGGCATCGATCCACTATCATCACGTTGCAAAAAGTCAGAAATTCCACTCAAAGTGTTACCTTGTCCTTGCTGACCAGGTTGAGCTTGTTGTGGAGTTTGTTGTTGCTGTTGTCCTTGACCTGGTTGTTGACCTTGTCCCTGTTGTCCTTGTCGATAAGCGTCCAAACTGTTATAATAAGATTGTTGTTGTTGCTGTTGTTGCTGCTGTTGTTGTTGCGAGAAGAAGCCCTTGTTTTGAGGGCTATACGCAGCAGCAGCGGCAGCTTGAGCTTGTTGTGGATTATATCCACCATAAGCTTGATAATAATAAGCCGCATAAGCTGGGCTCATATAATAAGGATTCATATGTTGTTGATATGGATTGGTTGGAGCTGCTTGGGCCAAGCCTGGGGAGACGGCATTTGCAGCTGGAGATTGAGTAGCAGACCCACTACCACTGTTATCACCACCAAATCGTTCTCGACTATCTTGCTGTTGAGCTTGTTGTTGTTGAGGTTGTTGGAATTGAGAGTAATAAGCAGCATAGTTAGATCGATCATATGGGTCAGCTGGCATACCAGAGTATCCAGGCATTTGACCAGGATAACCACCATATTGTTGCGGAAATCCACCTTCAAATGGTTTTTGGATTGGCTGACCTGGAATCTGTTGACCTGGAATTGGTTGTTGTGGTTGTGGTTGGGCTTGAGCTTGAGCTTGAGCTTGTTGTGGTTGTTGTTGCTGTTGATGTGGTTGTTGAGCAGCAACTTGTTGTTGTTGATTTTGATATCGATATTGTTGATATTGATTTTGATTTTGATAATCTTCATCCTCTTCATTCAAGTTCAATGAGCCAAACTGCACACCAACACGATCCACATTTGGCTGAGATTGTGGAAGAATGACCGGCACTTCTTGCGCTCGACGAGCAGAAGACTCTTGTTCTTGAACTGGCTCGGCTGTAACTTGTTGAGCATGAGAGATTTGATGTGCTTGTGCTTGTTGTTGAGCGTGTTGTTGTGGCTGTGGTGGTTGATCTTGCTGTTGTGGTTCCTGTTGGTGTTGTTGAACCTGTTGTGGAGGAGCTGGTACTGCTGGAGCTGGCTTCTTTGGAGCTACTACAGAAGCCCATGATACAGATGTGTTTGAAATTGGAGCAGTATTAACTTCTTCCTTCTCTTCCTTTGGCAATTTAGCAGGCAATTCAGCAGTTGGAGCAGTAGGCGCAGCAGGAGTATTGGTCACCGGAGTGGCCTCAGTTGGCAAAACAGGAGCAGCAGCGGTAACTTGTTCGTCTTCTTCAATTGGAGGTGCTTGAGCTGGAGCTCCAGCAGGAGTCAAATTTGGTTCCTTTTTTAATGCAGCAGCCCAAGACTTTCCTGGAGCATCAGAGGCACCCTTTTCGGACGCAGTTTGTGCTGATGCATGTGCAGAAGTCGTAGAAGTCGTTGTATTATTCACATGGCCATTGCTATTACTGGAATTGCTTTGGTGATTGTTGGAGCTGTTGTTCAATGTGGCGTTTGGATGCGTCTTCCTTTGAGGCTGTTGTTGCTTACCGCCACTTTTAACTCCGCGGTCGCGGTGCTGCTCACGATCCGATCGAGTAGACCGTGGAACACTCTTTTTTTCTTCAACAGGCTTTGGTTTGGCAGTTCGATCTCGAGTCTTCTTTTTTACTTCACCCCATTGACTAGCGTGACCTATTTTGTTGTTAGCTTTATTGATTTAATCCCTTGGTTGTTGCTTTTTTTTTGTTTGACATACCTTCTGTAATTCTTATAACTGCTGGTTCAATTTCACCATTGGTCTCGGCCAATACAGTCAACAAATCTTCATCCTTCCAATCCGGAAACAATTCTTGTAATAATGTCAAACTTTGAGAATACTGCTGCTTGAGTTTTCTTGATTCTTCATCTAGCTGGCCATTGCCTCCAGATCTTCGTGG
>JAKTPN010000250.1:0-12088 GCA_030557665.1 Blastobotrys apis
TATTGAGGGAGAAAGGGCAGATGTTTATTTCGATTCGGATGACTTTCCAGTAATGCTGGACCATCTGTGGCGAGAACATGGAATTGAGCACTATGATTTCAGAAACAATTTGATCCGAGCAAACGACGGTCATATCAAGCTGATTGACTTTGCGTTTTCAGGTATTCACAATGAGTTCAAGGGTAAACAAGTGCAGTGTGTGCCGTGTGATAGACCACAGGATCAAGAGTTGCAACCAGCGGAGTCCACAAGCAATGTGTCCAGTAGCTGGCCAAAAAACTCTCAGAACGACGGTCACATAAACTGATTGGCGCTGGTTTGTCAAGTATTGACAATAACTCTGAGGGTAAACAGGCGCAACGCGTGCCTTATGATGGACGAAATGATCGGGAGTTGCATCCAGCAGGGTCCACAAGCAACGTGTCCAGTGGCTGGCCAAAAGTCTCTCAGAAAGAGAATGAATCCCCACCGCCTGGTTCCAAATATTCTGATCCAAAGCGGTCGAATACTCGTCATGCTAATCGAGAGAAATAATGGCGGCGGCGGATATAAATTGCATGAAGGAGAAAGTTTAGCTTGGGGGAATAATTATTTTAGCATGGTGTGTTTTTGACCGGGTGGATAAAGCGCCAAGTTGGGTTTTATCGTGGAAATGATAAAGAATGTTGAAGGTTAGCATATGCATAGAAGAAATGAAAAGTTTTAATGAATAAAAAAAATTTGCAGAAAATGTTCGTATCGAGCCACCTAGCATGCGGCGCAAAAACAGGTTTTCTGCAGATGCAGTGTCTTGCTTTTCAATATTCCTAGAATATAGGGGAAGTCGCTTATACCTCCTGATGTGAAAAGCTATGATGGCAAAGAATCGCAAGGAACTATGTGCTTGCAGAGGGTCTAACGTCACCAACTGAGAACAGTTTGCTACCAACACGATCACATCCCCGCTCCTGATAAGTTAGCGGAAATAGTTGATTGCGTTGGTAAAAGTAACGTTGAGCTGAATGAGTTTTGTTGGGTGAAGTAATAATGTGTTGAAATTTAAGCCAGATGCCCTTGCTCAGTATACGATTGTTTACCAGGTGCAGCGCAGCTCTCGTTTGACAACCTGCATGAATAGCTTAAAGTACTGGATCAAGTATTTCGGATTAAGTCGGCACAGTCGATTACCGATCAACCCCTATCAGAGCTGAGTTTCTCGATTACATTTTTCAAAGCCTATTTCGAGTTGGGCTCGTTGAACCCTTATCCAGATCATTAGAAAAATACTCGGGTTTTGAGGGCGTCAATGGCTTGAAAAATATTTCTAACAGTTCGTTGCTATAGGATACTTTATAACGCTGTACAGTGACTCGTATAGAATTAATATTGATTACTAGAGTTTCATAGTTTCAGCCTATACCAACTCAATCGTATTGTACTTATCCATACCCAATGTTGACGCCGCAGAATTTTGCAACAGTTGCGGCTCAAGTGGTCTTAGCATATGAGACAGCGCCACAATAATCTACCTGGTTCTGATTAGCCAAATGAGGGTATTGCAAAACTCAGGGGTATGGTGCTAAAAGAATCCAAATGCAATTAATAAACTTAAAATTAAATTTAAAAAAAGTACATTGGTTATTCGAATTCTGGCTTCTGATTGGCCGAGATAAATAAATTTGTATGAACATCCAGCGCGGACAGCTCCAGCCAGCGCTCCGGGCCAATAAAAATCAACGGAGCACGCTATCAGTTCCATAGAAGTATAAATACGTTAGCATACCCCCATTACAGTTAGAGTCTGTTGAACACCAGATGGAAATGGAATATTCTGCTTTACCACAGGTAATACCAAGTTAGTGATACCCAAGTCGACGGATTGTAAATGGACACATGGCGTGAGGAGTTTCGACAATTGAGTGGCGCTAATGCTACTGCCGCCACCGTGTACAGCAGCAGAACGGCGCTCATCTCGCAGCGACAGCTTTACTAGAGAGCGTGGCATACCGGCGGATGGACTCAGGTTATCCAGTAAACACAAGAGATCGTTGCATTTTGTATTGCGAAGAGTGACAGAAGTGGTGGCGGACGTGATTAGTGGTAGGTCCGGTGCACACCAGTCATGGTTGATCTTGAGGTCGACGGATGAGGAGGACGATTCAAAGAGTTGTTGCATGATGTGGAGTGTATCGATAGTATAATCACTATGCACTTGAGCGATAATATTGAGTGTTGATACGCTGTTTAGTTGAGGTTTGTACGCTTCAAGTAGCGTCAAAACTTGGTCGACCGTGTCGTCGTTGCACTTTACGCTCAACTCGTTGACGAATCGCAAGTTTTTCTCGTTTTCAGCCTGGCTGATTCGATCCATATTTGCGTGTGTGATGGTGATGCCCGCTGTGTTTGACTCGCCAGTGGGTAGCTCTGAGTCCGTGTCTAAGCATATATGACCCCATACCAACCGTGTTAGTATGAGATGCAGTTTGGAGCATGTTTGGTATAGTTGCGAAACGTCCACTGGTTGTAGCTGTTCGCCGATGCATAGTAGGATTTCCGGAGGTAGTGTATCTAATCTCATGATGAATAGTGAAGATGAATAAAAGAGGTTTTAATATAATGACCGCGATCGGTTAAAATGTAGTTGAACACAACACGCCGTTTTTTTGTTGGGCTTAGTTTTAAGTTTTGTGGGGAAAACGATAAACTCTACTGGTAAGCGCAAGCGATTTTGGGTCACGCGTTCGATAAAAATTAATGTGCGGCTCAATATCCTCATATTTCGTTAAAAGAATCTCCCCCAATTATTGTTTTTATTCATATAAATATTTAGCCTGTATATACAATGTTATACAGTACCACGCTTTGTTCATTTTTTTTATGGCGCGTTTTTGTTAATTTTTCCGCCTGTAGCACTGATAGAAGTCCAGGATCCGCTCTGGTCGGTATATCTGTACGATTTCCCAGTAGAGTAATCCTTGACTTTAACGTCAGCCATGTTGAACACAAACGGACCTTGAGTATAATCTGTGGCGCCGCCAGCCCAGGCAATCGTTCCCTGAGAATTGGTGGAGTCTCCACCAGCCCAAGACCCAACCCGCAGCTGCATTGGCGTTTGTGGGTATCCATAGTCCTTTGTGTCTGATTTTTTCAACGTTCGCACTGTCTTGCCGTCGATGTACCAGACGGTCCGGTCTTTGGTCCAATCGATTGTGTAATTGTGGAACTTCGATTGTGGAGAGTCCACACAGTGGTAATAAGCCCGGTTGAAGTCCCCTGTTTTGCCCTGGTAAAAGTAATTCGACTCGACTTGGTTGTCAGAAGTGCCCAACCATTCAAGATCAAACTCATCAAGATCGTCACTTTGGAGGACCAACGATGAGACGATGCCACGGCCCGGGCTAGCCTTGAGATTGGCCTCAACCCGGCCGAACATGATATAGAATTCCGATGCCAAAGTCGGGTTATCTCCGGATTTGGTGATAGTGAAAGCAGCTCCACTCTTCTTGTCATAAGAGATAGCCTTTTCAGCAGACGATGCTTTGAAATCGCTGGATTTGCCGTCTTTTTTGAAATTGTGGCTCATGCTGCCCCCTAATGCTGCCTTGGAAGAGCATCCGGATTGCTTCAATGGGTTGCATGTGGAGCTGGTTTGTGCGGTTACAAGAAATGAGAATAATGTTGCAACAAGTGCTGTGGAGAACTTCATATTTTTGGTTTGATCAAAAGCTACAATGAAAGGGCCATTTGCCTTACTTATATACCATCAAAGGAGCAAGACAAAAAGAGATTTACGCGTCCTTTGTAACACCTGCACAGTGCTTAGTGGGCTATACGTATATTATGCACAAGAGACGCTTGTTGTGCGTAATTTTGAAGATGTGGAATATTATATAACCCCCCGATCGTTCGCCTGTATACACTAAGATATCAACCCTTAGAAAAACATCGCGCATTACTGACCCTGGCTCTGATCTGTCTATAACTTATGTATACGCAATTGTCTTGCAAGTCGTGGATGGAGATGCACTGCCATCTGTGTGATAATCATCTTGTATCATTAGACCGTTTGTAGATCCACATCTATATCCCGTACCATGGGAAACTGTCTCAACAAGGGGGACCCTTTTTTTTCTTTCTGTTTATTATCTCTTGACTATCAACAAGAGACCATTTTTATTCGCTTAAGTATGGTATAAAAGTTGGCCGTCGCTAATTTTTTTTAGTCTGAAGACTAAAAACCGCATATGCGAACCAGCCATCTTGAATATGCAGGTGGCTGGGCTGAGTGTGCATGAGTCTGCTTGCCCCCAACTAGGGACAGTGTGGACGAATATACAATACTTGCGGTCCGCCTTGTCAGTTCTGTGACAAACAAACAGAAAATTTTCTCAAAGAGGACCTTTTTTTTTTTTTGTTTTTGGTATATACGTACGCGTAGTTAAAACTATTTGCTGAGTTGCGGCTCAGGTTGTTTTTGTTGGCGCGTCCTTGTCTTCCACCTTGTGCCCACTAAAAGTCTGGGTACTAACTAGTCAGACAGACTAAGAACAAGAACACGAAGAACGAAAGAGGAAATAACTACCGCAGCCTTCTTGCACTAGTGTGTCAGGTGTTGGCAACCAATATTAAAAATCAGAAAAAAGACCTTATCATGGTTGTGGCTTTGTATTGCCACGGTTATCAGCTTTAGGGGGCTAAACACAATCAATCACTGTGGATGGCTCCATCCGTTCCTCATGGTTTAGATTCAGATTTAGCTCCTGATCCAGATCTCGGTGGTTCGATAATTACACCCTTGTACAGAACTCGCAGATATCAAGGTAGAGGGTGTAATTGAATTTTTGTAATATGTTTTTATATTTTAATATATCGTCAAATAAAATAAAAACCCTTCGCTGTTCTTTCGTAGCGTAGTTCTACAACTTCCTAGCAGCATTTTGCACTAGCCCACTTTTCACATGTTTTTGCAAGTCTATAGTCTGCTGCAGCGGTGGTGACAAAAAAATAAATAATTAAGTCCGGTGCGGCGTTTTGATCTGACTAATCAGTTGTAGGCCGAAACCAACCCTTTGGGTCGCTCCGGGGATAAAGCCAACGATAAATCCGTTACCGCCGGCCAACCGCTTTCTATCACTACTCTTCTCCGTCGGCGCCGCACTTGGAAGGCTCACCAATACTGCTTACCTAAGCTTCCTCCAGCGAATTTCATGCGACAAACTCCATTCCCGCCCACGCAGGAGATTCGGAGATGTAAAAATTACGGGAGCTCCGAAGTTGTAAATTACAAAGCACCGTAGTAACCTTAAATTCACAGAAATATAAATTGACAATGAAATCCGTTGGTTTTTTTTGAATCGTTAAGTCAAACATTCAATTGATAACACAACAGCAACAAACAACAATGGTCCAAACAGTTCAAGTTAACAAGAAGAAAGTCGGGGTTACCGGGTACGGTACAATGGGGTTGACCTCTATCCCAGAACGAAAGCTCGATGATGCTACTGCTTTTGCGGCACTAAAAGCAGCAGCTGACAGCGGAGCTACTTTATGGAACTCTGCTGATTTTTACGGTGTTCCAAGTGCTTTGGAAAATGTCGAGATTTTGGCCCGGTACTTTGAAAAGTACCCTGAAGATGTTGAAAAGGTATACCTGACAGTGAAGGGTGGAGCTAATGATCACTGGGGTGCTGATCACTCACCAGAACGACTAAACAAGTCTATTGGAGACATGGAAAATACCGTGGGTAAATTCAAGAAAGTCGATGTGTTTGTCGTTGGTCGAGTGGATCCAAAGATTCCAATTGAAGTGACGGCCAAGTTTATGAGCCAGGCGATCAAAGACGGCAAGGTTAAGGCATATGGGTTGTCTGAATGCAGTGAATCCACCATTCGAAAATGCCATGCTATCCATCCAGTGAGCTTGGTGGAAATCGAATACTCCGTGTGGTCTCAAGACGCAACACAAAATGGCGTGTTCAAGGCATGCAAGGAACTCGACATTCCGGTGATTGCTTACTCGCCACTTGGGCGAGGGTTCTTGACCGGTGATATCAAGTCTCGATCTGATGTTGCCCATAGCAGTGACTTCAAGCTGATCACTGAAAGATTCACTGACGAAAACTTGCAAAAGAACTACGCTATTGTTGACGAGTTGAAGAAGGTTGGCGACAAGTACGGCGCTTCTACTGCCCAGGTCGCCTTGCAATATATCCGGTACAAGTCTGGTACAGATGGGTACCCAACTATTGTGCCAATCCCAGGGTCCATCAAACCAGGAAAAATCGTCGAGAACGGTAAAGAGGTTCCGGTCACTGATGCTGATATCAAGGCCATTGACGATTTCATCGCCAACTTTGAAGTCCAAGGTCACCGGTATAATCAAGCAATGGCAGGTACATTGTATCAATAAAGAGAAAATATTACTATCTATAGAAAGTCAATGAATACATTTTTCATCTTGATGCTGTGGTGCGGCGGGGTATACCATCGTATGATGCGCCGTGTCAAGCGAATGCTCGCTGATTCTTAGCAAGTCAAAGTATCAACCAGTGGCATTCCAACATTTCTAATCAGTCCCCCTCTTCGCTGGTATTTCTTGTTTTGATTGATCAAACTGCAGCGGCCCGACGGTTGGGCCCTGGTTTAGTTTAGTTTCAGGGCTTCTCCGCCATAATAGCCCTCCTCTCGCAATTTCTAGGGCCGCCCCGCGCTGTGGATTTTGAGCAATTATCGCTGCATTTGGGAAACAGATCCAAACGAATCTATCTATCTCCACCGAATCAAATTCACATCCGATTGTTGTGTGCTACTCGGGTCTATACCAATTGCCCCCACACAAACAGTTTTTTTGAAACGCCATCGTCTACAACGCCTGAGATAACCTCGTATCATCCATTGCGACCACCCCCCACGCCTGGTGCAGCATCGTTACCGAGAAGGGGAATCGTTTGTACTCATCACAATCTTGCGCAACTGGTCGATCCGTTCCACAGGGTTATAATCCACAGAAACGTCCGAGGGACAGTGTGGACGAATATACAATACTTGCGGTCCGCCCTATCAGTTCTGTGACAAACAAGCAGAAAATTTTCTCAAAGAGGACCTTTTTTTTTTTGGTACATATGTACGCGTAGTTAAAACAATTTGCTGAGTTGCGGCTCAGGTTGTTTTTGTTGGCGCGTCCTTGTCTTCCACCTAGTGCCCACCAAAAGTCTGGGTACTAACTAGTCAGGACAGACTAAGAACAAGAACACGAAGAACGAAAGAGGAAATAACTACCGCAGCCTTCTTGCACTAGTGTGTCAGGTGTTGGCAACCAATATTAAAAATCAGAAAAAAGACCTTATCATGGTTGTGGCTTTGTATTGCCACGGTTATCAGCTTCAGGAGGCCAAACACAATCAATCACTGTGGATGGTTCCATCCGTTCCTGCGGCGGGGACAAAAAATAAATAATTAAGTCCGGTGCAGCGTTGGTCTGACTAATCAGTTATAGGCCGAAACCACTGCCGGAGCCTGTAGCGGCCAACGTTTTGAGTCGATCCGGAGATTAAACAATGATAAATCCGTTACCGCCGGCCAGCCCTTTCTGTTACTAATCTTCTCCGTCGGCGCCGCACTTGGAAGGCTCAAGGATCACCGATACTGCTTACCTAAGCTCCCTCCAGTGAATTTCATGCGACAAACTCCATCCCCGTTCAGGTGCTCCGAGAACGGAAAAATCACAAAGCACCATGACATCCTTGAATTCACAGAAATATAAATTGACAGTGAAATCCGTTGGTTTTCTTGAATCGTTAAACCAAACATTCAGTTGATAACACAACAGCAACAAACAACAATGGTCCAAACAGTTCAAGTTAACAAGAAGAAAGTCGGGGTTACCGGGTACGGTACAATGGGGTTGACCTCTATCCCAGAACGAAAGCTCGATGATGCTACCGCTTTTGCGGCACTAAAAGCAGCAGTTGACAGCGGAGCTACTTTATGGAACTCTGCTGATTTTTACGGTGTTCCAAGTGCTTTGGAAAATGTCGAGATTTTGGCCCGGTACTTTGAAAAGTACCCTGAAGATGTTGAAAAGGTATACCTGACAGTGAAGGGTGGGCTTAATGATCACTGGGGTGCTGATAACTCACCAGAACGACTAAACAAGTCTATTGGAGACATGGAAAATACCGTGGGGAAATTCAAGAAAGTCGATGTGTTTGTCCTTGCTCGAGTGGATCCAAAGATTCCAATTGAAGTGACGGCCAAGTTTATGAGCCAGGCGATCAAAGACGGCAAGGCTAAGGCATATGGGTTGTCTGAATGCAGTGAATCCACCATTCGAAAATGCCATGCTATCCATCCAGTGGGCTTGGTGGAAATCGAATACTCCGTGTGGTGTCAAGACGCAACACAAAATGGCGTGTTCAAGGCATGCAAGGAACTCGGCATTCCGGTGATTGCTTACTCGCCACTTGGGCGAGGGTTCTTGACCGGTGATATCAAGTCTCGATCTGATATTGCCCATAGCAGTGACTTCCACAAGCTGATCAGTGAACGATTCACTGACGAAAACTTGCAAAAGAACTACGCTATTGTTGACGAGTTGAAGAAGGTTGGCGACAAGTACGGCGCTTCTACTGCCCAGGTCGCCTTGCAATATATCCGGTACAAGTCTGGTACAGATGGGTACCCAACTATTGTGCCAATCCCAGGGTCCATCAAACCAGGAAAAATCGTCGAGAACGGTAAAGAGGTTCCGGTCACTGATGCTGATATCAAGGCCATTGACGATTTCATCGCCAACTTTGAAGTCCAAGGTCACCGATATAATGAAGCAATGGCAGGTACTTTGTATCAATAAAGAGAAAATATTACTATATATAGAAAGTCAATGAATACATTTTTCATCTTGATGCTGTCGTGCGGCGGGTATACCATCGTGTGATTCGCCGTGTCAATCCAGTGCAGATTCTTAGCAAGTCAAGGTATCAACCAATGGCATTCCAGCATTCCTAATCAGTCCCCCTCTTCGCTGGTATTTCTTGTTTTGATTGATCAAACTGCAGCGGCCCGACGGTTGGGCCCTGGTTTAGTTTAGTTTCAGGGCTTCTCCGTCATAATAGCCCTCCTCCCCGCAATTTCTAGCGCCGCCCCGCGCTGTGTGGGTTTTGGCAATTATCGCTGCATATGGGAAATATATCCAAACGAATCTATCTATCTCCACCGAATCAAATTCGCATCCGATGCTCGCATGAATCAAAATGATGAACATTGCATTTCGTATTTTCTATTCTACAGAATCTATTTGATTAAATCTCAAAAATAATTATCGTATTGGCTGCCCCCTCTTGTTGTGTGCTACTCGGGTCTATACCAATTGCCCCCACACAAACAGTTTTTTTGAAAAGCCATCGTCCACAACGCCTGAGATAACCTCGTATCATCCCATTGCGACCACCCCCCACACCTGGTGCAGCATCGGTACCGAGAAGGGGAATCGTTCGTACTCATAACAATCTTGCGCAACTGGTCGATCCGTTCCACAGGGTTATAATCCAAAGAAACGTCCGAAGTCGCGTGCAACAGATCTTCAATCTCATCAACCCCTTCTTCAACTTCATCTCTATCGCTTTCAGCCGTAACCCCAGTCCATGCAGTGTTGTAGAAATACAACACGGGAATGTTGATATCACCTTTCAAGTTCTTGCCAAACATTTCCATTGTCCGTTTCACAACAGACATGTATTCCTCCGGAATCCGAGCCCGGAACACCAAGTCCTGCTCAGCCTCGAGTTTGTCCGGCTTGGTCGCAAACATACTCTTCATGGCCTTGTCGATATCGGTGACAATTTTTTCAAATGACATTAGTGAAACAGGCGACGTCATTGTAGTTTCTTTCAACCTCCGCAATGCCTGAGCAATCTGACCATTAGCTGGATTTCCTTCCAATTCCACATTCTTTTGTGTAAGCGTTTCCAATCCACGGATTCCTCGAAGTGCATACAGCAGTAATGACCGAGGGATTTTACCCAAAAGCACCGCTATTCCAACAGAAACCCGATTCTTTTCGTAGTACCCATTATCAGCTTCCAAACTGGCAAGATACATCTCCTGAGCTATCGAACTCAAAAAATCCCCACACCACCGAATCAATCCAACCGCGGTGTGCACTTGATTTGCTCGAATCTCAAAGTCCTGAGCAGGTGAAACACTCTGCTGCCGTTGAACAGACATTGATCTCAGTGTAAATGCTAATGCAAACGCCATGTATCGAAGGTTCAACACTGTCCAGGCCAATCTTGCCATCGGGCTGCGTTTCCACTGTTTCGAGGTGCCCAGTACCATCTGTGTTGTCAACAGACGTTGAATCGACGGGTTTACCAACATTTTGTCTATCTGGTAATCTTTTGGAATATCCACTGTAAAATTAAAAGCTCGATGACATTCTTTGAGAAGCGTGTTGACAAAAGCCGCATGCAGATCCGGATCATACTCAGTCTTGCCGATTTCTCGCTTCATTAAACACAACAAATCATCATAAGACATGTTTGCAAAACAAGTTACCGAGTTTCTAACCGCCAATGCAATTGCTGCTGATGACTGCACGTCCTTATCGGTATAATCCAAATTGCCTTCCACGTACTGAATCTTCAACTTACCGTCACCACCACCGTCCTCCAAATGAATGTATGACACCAAATTCGGTGACAAACACAACTCTCCTTCAATTTCCACAGTAGGGAAGCTATATCCAGCATCGAATAATGAATAAATAGGGGTTCGGTCAGTACTAGACTGAGGTATCGACTGGCGCGGTTTCAGTTCCACCTGACCATTAAATGTACACATGTGAATAAACGTATCAAAGCAAGCCATTTCCAACTTTGCCAACGGGGAGTCCTTGTCTATTGATTCTTTGAGTAACAGTGACGATGTAGTTTCATCACCAGCACCGGTATCCCGTTTCGACGACAATGTGTAAAAGCTATTATGCAACGACAAAGATTTTGACGTGACTTGGTAATTTTGTATCGTTGATTTCTTATCTGATGAAAACACTGCATAAAGCTCATCATCCTCCTGCGGTTGCGGTGTTTTCTGCGGCAGAGATGGTATTAGCAACAAATGTGTCAAGAACTGCGGCTCTCCTGGCGTAGTAGCTTCTGGTGTATTTAAACCACTTTTCAGTATTCGATTGATCTTCAACGTGGCAAAATCTGTACTGGGTATTGATTGATGTGATTGACTCCCCTGAGCTTTCGTAACAGTGGCCCATTCTACGCCAACTTTATACATTTTGACCGTTCCATTTTCACTGTAAGTTGCAATCATCAATGACCCGTCGGCAGTACCTTTCATCGTAGCATGAGTGACCAAATCCTTCATTGGGTCTATTGCTGACTCCAATGATGCAGTCATTTGATAATAACGCGATTCATCTGTCGAAATTTGAGTAATCAACCTCATCTGTCCTGTTCTTGTTATTGCTACACATGCTTGTCGGTTGGGTATTGGATTGTACGGCCCTAGTTGCTTTGCTTGAGTGATTCCATAATTCGCCAATGGGCCCTGACCTTGATTGTTTGGATTTTTCAGCGCTGGAGAAGCCACGATCAAAGGTTTTTCCATGTCCAGCCATTTAAACCCTATTATTGAATCCTGATTATTACCACTTGGTTGAGCTGAAGAATCGAATACACTAGCAAAGTTTCCGTTCCCTGTGGTAGTAAAGATTGAGATCTCACCTTCCACATCAACTGCAGCTAGATCTGTGCCCATAGAACTCCAACAAAGATGCTGAAAGGGAATTGTACTATTTTGAGGTCGTATTAAGGTTGATGGAGTTGAAAACCTCCATTCATTTCCATTGTGACAACGCAAAAAGCATATCTTGACTGAACTATCCTCAACATACGCAATTCCTCCATTCCTCGACCAAGATATTTTACTATCAATTGTTAGTGCTTGGTGTTTTACAAATCCACATACTCTTGACAGCCTGAGCGCTGTAGCGCCGCCAGCTTCTGTTGCATCGTTCGTCTAGTAAAATCGGTATTGGAATAAAAATAAAGCTCCCAAATGGATGAAATATTCCACAAAAAAAAAAAAAAAAAAAAAA
>JAKTPN010000251.1:0-37345 GCA_030557665.1 Blastobotrys apis
TGGTAATGAACACAAGTGGAAGCAACTAGGTGATGCGGCATTGGAAGGATGGAATGTGGTTTTGGCGCAGCAGAGTTTTGAAATGGCCAATGACTTGGATTCGCTAGTGTTGATTTATACCAGTACTGGTAACAAGCCAGCATTGAAGAAGCTTGCAGAAAAGGCTGCTGAGCAGGGCAAGTTCAACCTTGCATTTAATGCCCAATGGTATGTTGGGGATGTGGATGCATGTGTGGATCTTCTCAAGCAGACAAATCGGTCTTCAGAAGCTGCATTGTTGGCATTGACTTATGGAGGCGATGTCAATGGATCAGTAGCTAAATGGAAGGATTCTTTGAAAAAGGCTGGTCGTGAAAAGATTGCCGGTTCTATTGCTGATCCGGAATCTAATCCTGCAATGTTCCCGGGAAATGTGGGGCAAAAGGTTGTCAAGAAGCAGGAAGTTGTGGATTTGATTGATGTTGATGATGACGAAGAGGAGTTGGAAGATGCAGAAGAAGTCCCAGAGGAGACTGAAGATGCTGACAATGTCGAAGAAGATGCTGAAGAATCTAAATGAAAAAAAAAAAAAAATTGAGAAAAAATGTAGACAAGTAAAATATAAACCGTAATTTTATCGAAAGCATACGATATTCCCAACTTGCCAATTTTCTTCCATCATCACCAAATATGCAACAATTCTGGCGCCAGTTTTCTAGCTGCTGCCAGGTACTCGCCAAGGGGAAATCAGCATCATCTTCACGATGGCTCCAAAGACAAGGCACGGACCAGTTCACACGGGAAGCCAAGTTGCGCAACTATGCATCACGGGCAGCATTCAAGCTTTTGGAGCTGAACAAGCAGCACCGGTTGTTGAAACCTGGCATGACTGTCGTTGATCTTGGGTTTGCGCCTGGGTCATGGACGCAAATCGCGGTAGAACAGACCAACCCCGGTGGCAAGGTCATTGGGGTTGACATTTTGCATTGTCCTCCTCCGGCGGGTGCCTCGGCGATTCAGGGAAATTTCTTGTCGGTTGGTGTGCAAGAACAGCTCAAAGAACAGTGTGATGGGCCGGTAGATGTAGTGTTAAGTGACATGTGCGCACCCTGGCCGCAAACCGCGGGGTTTTGGTATAGAAGTGTTAACGATCCATTTATTAGGATGGCAAATACGACCGGGTTGGCGGTTAGAGACCATGGACAATCAATCGTGAGTATTCTGGACGGCGAAGATGGCTAATTTGAAAAAAAGGATTTATGCGACGCAGCATTGGTGTTTGCAGTAGATTCGCTGAAAGAAGGTGGCTCTTTTATATGCAAGTTTTTCTCCGGGTCGGAAGATAATGAACTAGAGAAGCGGCTCAAGACTGTATTCCGAGTAGTCAAACGCGACAAGCCGCAGGCATCTCGTAAAGCGTCACGGGAGATGTATTTTATTGGACTCAACAAAAAGCCTGATGTTACGTTAGAACAGATTTACGACATGTATTAAGAGAGAAAAGAAAAAAAAAAAAATTAGAATTAATGATGACGAATGTGTTTTATGATAATTTATGATGACTTTTTATCTTCCTTTTGGTATTCAGCAACTTCATTTTGTAACCGAACAAGCTCTTCCTTGAACCGATTGCCAAATATGTCCAGGTAATAAGTCGCCCCATTGTATGAGGCTGTAAACATTACCACAGTTAAGAATGCGGTTGAGAGGATTGCACTTGAAAACCATATTGGACAGAGCATCATTGTGACCAGCTGGAAGGAGAACTGGATCCCTGTGAACGCAATCACGCCCCATGGTTCGGGCAATGAGTTGACCCATTTGCCAACATTTGTCTTGCCGTAGCTCTTTCTCAGGTACTCAAAACTCGTGACGCGTCCTGCTTTGATTTTGTCTTTCCGTCGATGCGTGATGAAGTAATGGTACAAACTCTGCCAGATGAAATACGCTACACTGGTCCATAACAAAGTGTATGCCATTTTCCACGACGCGAGCTTGGCCCCCGGGAATCGACGCGTTTTAAACTCGTCGTCGAGGATATGGGTCATTACATGGAATACTGTAGGTGGTAGTATATGGATAAATGTCGACGTCGTCTTGTCGATCGAGTGTAATACCAGCGAGTTTCTCCAGGTGATCACCGCCCATGATAACGAGCCATACGCAAACGCATAGCAGCTGATGTACAACTGCTGTGATTGCGGGAAAACCCAGATATAAAGTAGTGATAGAATGTTTGCAAAATAACACAAATCCGCCAAGAAATAGTGGTAGTTTTTGCGTTTATATGTAAAATACCGATATGGAAGCAGTACAAATGATTCAATTGTATACAACCAATGGAATTTCTCCGGTACTGCACCAACCATGTACCCAATCAAAAAAATATTCAGCAAACTGAATGAAAATGTAAGTTTTTCACCGACGGAAATCACATGTTCACTACCCATTCGCTGTTCCAATTTGTCGACTTGGGCCAGAATCCGCAGCTTGAGTTTATCAAGATCGATATCTTCTGCTTCCGACCGCACAGTTCGGTTGAATTTTTTCATCCGGTCTTTGACCTGCCCTCCTCGGGTACGAACAGTATGGTTGATTCTTTTTGTGATTTGTGTCGACATGGCATATGGGTCGAGTAAATCCAGAATAGAAATCTTGTCGCTGGTGATCTCATCTTCATCGTCGTAATAAAACACTTCTTCAATTGGAGACGGTTTAAAATTTATTGAAACCCCAGATGATTTGGATGATAGCATCGACGATGACTCGGAGGACGTAGATGCAGAATCTTGCCGGTCCAAGTCTTCTTCGTTGTCCTTGCCACTCATGGTTACTGCGTAGAAAGTCGTGGGGATAAAAGGTTGTGGGTGTTGAGACAATCATATGCACGGCCGCCTGGGACTTTTGTTATAACTTTGCAAAGCCGCCCCTTATGGGCAAATCCTCACGTGGTACTTTCATTCGATTGGAATTTCCAAACATGGCCAAAACAATTATCACATGCATGCCCATGACATGATAGAGTACAGAAATAGAGATTTATATGTCCAAGACGGAGATATACTACGAGTTTTCTTGTGTGCTAGCCCTCCCTGTTGCTAGTTGCATTATTTTTTTCTGCCGCAGATATTGCGGCGATTGCTACACCTAATCTAGCCAACATGACACAATACTTTCCTGAATATTTAACTTCAACATATGAAACTATTCAAAATGTGGACATATTTCATATTCATATATCAGACCCCACTCACTACAACCACCTTTCGCACCCCTCCCCCAAAAAGGTAGGGCTCACCTTCCTAATTAGGAAATAAACCGTCACAAACTAACGGAAAAAAAAATCCAACTCCCAACCACTCAATATACCCACTCAAGCGACAAATTAATTTCAGATTCTTCACCAACTGATCAATTAGCTGGGAGACCTAATCGTCAACACTTTCATACCAATACGAAAATGTCCAAAATCACTGCTGCTGGTGTCCGAACTAACGTTCACGACCTTATCGAAGCTTCCCAAAAGAAGCCAAGAAACTTCATCGAAACCATTGAACTGCAAGTCGGGTTGAAGGGTTACGACCCACAACGAGATAAGCGTTTCTCTGGTTCTTTGAAATTGCCACATGCTCCTCGACCAAACATGAAGGTTTGTGTTTTCGCCGATGCTGTCGACGTTGACCGAGCCAAGTCTATTGGTATCGACGCCATGTCTGTTGATGACTTGAAGAAGCTCAACAAGAACAAGAAGTTGATCAAGAAGCTTGCCAAGAAGTACAATGCTTTCATCGCCTCTGAAGCTTTGATCAAGCAAATTCCACGTCTCTTGGGTCCTCAATTGTCCAAGGCTGGTAAGTTCCCAACTCCAGTCTCTCACTCTGAAGACTTGTACTCCAAGGTTACTGAAGTCCGATCTACCATCAAGTTCCAATTGAAGAAGGTCTTGTGTTTGGCTGTTGCCGTCGGTAACGTTGCTATGGAAGAAGACCAAGTTGTTTCTCAAATCATGTTGTCTTCTAACTTTTTGGTTTCCTTGTTGAAGAAGCACTGGCAAAACGTTGGTTCTTTGGTCATCAAGTCTACCATGGGTCCAGCATTCCGAATCTACTAAGCTATTTTATTTGTTATAGTTGTAATGTAATGTAATGACAAAAGAATCTTTTTGAAATCACTAAACCCCCCCCCCCCCAATTAGTAAGATTATAATGGGATGTAATTTCATTGGTGCGGCTTCTCGGTGTTCGGCAAAAATCCTTCGCAGTTGTTAGCCCGTTGGAAAATATCCGCTGGCCCTGCTGTAGCCTTCGGTCATGTGCAATTTTTTTTAAATTTAAACCGTCCCGCCGCCTCGAAATCTGTCTGCCGGTGTTTTTCTTTCTGACCGCATTTTCTTCCGTACTCCGCAATTTGCTATACTCCACAACTTATTAACAAGGGGGGTTTTGGTCATATGTTGTACTTTAATACTGATATTCCCATTTTTCTTATCTGAGGAAAACAAAAAGGCGTATCTGTTATTCTTCTTTCCCCCTAGAAACCGCACCACCACCGCACCATAACACGTACGAACTTAAAAAAAGAAGGCCGGAACGAGCTCTTTTTGAACCTCTAAAATATTATTGTCAATACTTTTCAACCAAAATTTAAGTCTTTGAATTTTTAAACTGAAACACAAAAGGTGGAAAAAAAAGAAGTTATACGGACAGTCGCTGCTTTAAATTATCTCCTTGGTAGTTTTTTTTTTTTTTTTTGAGTCTCTAGACTGGAACGTGTTTTACGATTATATGAAACTATGAGCGATGATATGACAATTATCACCCCACCAGAAGAAACACAAGAACCAGAATGGAGTCAGTTGACATCGATAGAGGATATTCCAGATTTGGAGAATGTTACTGCGGAAAAAGCCCTCGGGTACCTCAACCAAAGCTTGGTCAACTTGATTCTGGTACATGAAACCATGCCTAGTGACTTGGATACGGCCGCTGCGATTGTTGCTGAGGAATTTAAACGAGACCCTAATTTGGCTCCCTTGACGCCTTTTAACCAAAAAACTAGTAACGATGATGCTCGCAACAGTGAAGCTGTGATATCGCCTTTAGATATGACCAACAAAAACAGTCCGAACTCGTCCCGGCCTGGCAGTCCAGAAAATGATATGACAGAATCAACAATGAATAGAAGAAGAAGACGATCAAGTGTATTAACAGCAGAAGCAACAGCGGTAGCAGATGTGGTTGAACAAGCGCTGGAGAAAATGCCAGAGTTGCGAGGTAGGATATCTGCGACGCCACCAAGTCCAGAATCCGACCATGAGCTGTATAAATCAGCTATATCCAAAAGATTTTGGTCCAAAGTTCCTCCAGAGATCACAACTTGGAAATACCTTTGTCGCATACATCATTACTGCCCTGCATCTACTGCGGTGTATCTTGCTACTGGAGTGTATATTTATCGACTGTGTGTGGTACTTAAACTTATTCCGCTAACATCATTATGCGTTCATCGACTAGTTCTTGCAGCATTAAGAGTAGCGTCAAAAAGCTTGGAAGATAATAATTATGTTCAAAAGAGGTATGCCATGGTAGGCGGTGTAGCGCCAACGGATTTGTACCGGTTGGAGATTGCATTCCTGTTTCTTTTGGATTTTGATATCAAAGTGGACGCCATCACTTTACAGCAAAGTTTGAGATATGTTGTTGAATTAGACACTCAAGCTCGAACTCATCAAGGACAATCTAGAAAACGCCCTAGATCTTTTTCTTAATTTGTGTACATTACTTTTTAGACTTTTTTTTTCTTTCCTTCTCTATTTATTCCGACTCGAACACTCCCAATTTGCAGCATTTGATCATGATACTGGCGCTTAGTCTGATGGTGATTATTCTTTCACTAGTCAATGGTTCCTGGATTCTTAAAGAAGATCGACCTTGTGATCCAAGTGGAAAGAACAAGTTGTTCCCGTATACTGGATTTCGTCTCCATCGGCAGTATACCTATGGCCGGCCCATGATGCATCACCAGCGGCTCACACATTGTGATGCTGGGATTGTGAATTTCGAAGCATATATCCCTGTTGACCGCAACGATGACATCAAATGGGGTACCAACATGTGTTCTGACAACGATTTGTGTTATCGTGCAGTAAGACGAAAGAAGTATGCCAACCGGAAGATTAGCTTGTACACGCCGCAGACGATGGTTGGAGGGTTGTTTCAGTGCCCAGCAAAGGAGAATTGCACCAACGATAACGCTCGGCCGTTGTTACCATTAATTACTGATGGACTTGGACAGCAGTGGCTTGAGTTTCCAAAAATGCGTCGAATTGTTCAGCGTGTTCCATATTTTTATACTCCAAATATTGTCGATCCTCGGTACCCGCGGCGGCCTGATAAGCAGTACCGATGGGCCCGTGCGTTGGATGTGGATGAGAATTACAACTTCACAATGTTAGAAAAAGTCAAGCTGGCACAAGCGTTTGGGAAAATGTTGAACGTGGTTCATCAAGTGTTTACGTTTGATACAAAAGTACTGCCTTGGGAGGTTGATGCAGTGGTTCGGGATTTGGAGAAGGACTTCCATGAGCCGCACCGGTCAGTGGATATTTTCAAGGTATTGGTGCCGTTACTGCACAAGCTGTCGCCGGAAAAGGTCGACCAAGTGATCAAAGAGTTGCAAACTCCGATCGAACTTTTGTCTTTGGATGACCCAGACATTGACCATGATACTGTCTTGCTTGACGATGACCCGCCGCACGAAGGTGATGTGGAGTTGGATGATCCTCGGCATGGATACGATCAAGAATACGATGAATATTATCATGAACACGACCATCAATCTGAATTTTAAGATTGTTTCCTGTTTGTTTTTGTTTTTATTTTCCCGATGCTCATATATTTTTACCCTAACGAAAGTTCCTCAAAAACTATATCTCTATTATTATATCGCTTTGTGTGAAAATTTTTTTTTTTTTTCCTTTTTAATACTTTTTTCCCCATGTTTGGTATCATCATAATAAATCATCAATAAACAAAGTCAAAGAGTTGTTATGGCTGGTGGTTTTCTCTTTCTTTTTACAGAGGCCATTGCCTGCTATTATCATGCGTATTATTTGTATTTTCAGGGTCACCTCGCAACCCAGTCGACGAGTCAGTTCTTGAGTGGTCACCACCATGCACAATTGGAGAGTTTACCAAAGATTCTGAGTATGCATTTGAATCTGGCGTTGAAGATGCATAAGATGCATGTTTTTCATTAAACCCTCCTACTACTGGTGGCGGCGTTGAAAAAGATCCTGACCCACTCTCGTTTGAATGATATCCACTATTATAAGTCACCCCACTAGTGACTCTGTCGTTGTTACTACTGCTGCTGCTGAGTGGCTCATTTCCGCTAGACCCACCTTCGTGGTCTGCTTTAGCGGCATCACCAAGTGCTGTGAATTCCCCTGCTGCACTTGGCCCTTCATATTGTTCTTGAATAAAAGATGCTCGATCATCACTTGGTGGCCTATATCGCGAATCTGGGTGCTTGCTAAACAAGACCATAGCACAAGTCACCAATGTGAAAACCAACAAAATCAATGAAAACGCCGCATTAATAACGAAGAATAATACACCCATAATAGCCGAGACTGGTGCCGGTTGGTTAAACAAATTCGAGAAGAACAAAAAGAAGAACGCATTAAGTGTCATAATCACACATGTGATAATATTCATCACATTGGTAGCCTTGTCCATATATGGGCGCTTCCAACATACCAAGACTAGATAAGTCAATTCAATCAAGAAAATAGCCATCCCCTGGGTCTTACCACTGGATTGGGCAAATGAAATAAAACATGCCTTGACAAATGTATAAACCAACCCAGGAACAACAAAGTAGTAATGACTGGCTTTAAACTGGATATACAAAAATCCATACTTGTTAATAACCTGAGAATCAGAATACAACAAATAAGCCGGGGTTTGATAACTTGCCATGGATCGTTGGCCAATGATAAACACTTTGAAGGAGTTCCATCCTAGAATCCCTACCGGAATTAAAAAGAAAAACACTGCCAATACTATCACTGCAGCCGAATCTCGTTCCAAAAATTCCCATAGAGACAAAATCAACAGTTGTGGAAACCCAATATACACCATTCTCAAAATAGCACCTTTAAACATTGAGCGCCAGTTATGTCGATAATAAACCAATCGGTCTGAAGATACCACATTCCATTTTGTCAAAAGTGCTACCGATCCACGGACAATCGCAAAACAAAGACCCATAACCACACAAATAAGCACAAAAAACGTAAACCCAGTCAAAACAATTGAGGTAGTTTCAATACCAGCTTCATAAGCAACCCGTTTGATACCTCTCAATACCATCAATGTAGAAGACGATTTTGCAGCTTGATATTGCTCATCACGAGTTACCAAATCTCCAGCAAATGATCGGCCATGAAAGTCAATAAAATCTTTTACACGATCGTGAACGACTCTTCCAGCACCCATAATTTGATCTCTTTTTTGTACCAAAATCGAAATTGTCGGATACTTGATATCAGTAGTTGGGTCGCCACCAGTCGCTTGAACATACCATCTGAAAATATTTTGCATAAAGTCAACTTTAATTAATCCCATGGACCAAGCCAAATTTTGAGCCCATGAGCTAGCCATTGGAGGAACCCTATCGACAGCTTCCATGTTGACAATAACCACAGATTGGAAATATCCAAATAAACTCAAAGCATTTGTAGCGATATGAGCAGCAGTATAAGAGTTTCCAAATGTTGAAACAATAGCCGAAGTTAACAAACCAATCCCCGAAATCACCGCAGTAACCCATTTCACCGGCGTATGGTCAACAGTCTTACCATTTGTCAAATCCACTTGAATACAAGCGATCATCTTGTTTTTTGAGTCCCGAGCCTTCACGTATACAACAGCGTCGAGATCTGGCACATTATAAGCTACACCCGGAATTTTCTTTACCAAATCTTTACCGAGTTCAGAATGAGATTGAACGTCAATCTGACCTGGGTTGAAAGGACAAAGTTGGTTCAAACCGAGTTTACAAGGATCGACAATTTCTGTAACAATGGAAAACCCATATGCAACTACCGTCACTTCGGCGTATACATAGCCGGATATTTCAATATTCGCATTAACGTCGTATGAAATGGATCTATTCTCTGGTGTGAATTTGATATCAAAGTTTGTCGCTGTAAACTGAGAGTTGTCCATACATGTAACCAGTGACGAAGCCACAAGCATCGGCTCAGCGTTTACCATGATGGTTGTCAACGCCAGCAGTACTAGGGCTAGCACTTTCATTATTGATTAGAGGAAAATGAACCGAGGGATGAGGGGTTTCTGTCTGATTGGTATAACGAAGTTGAATAAAAAACAAAACAAAACAAACAAAACAGGTGAAAAAAGGAACGTGAAAGTCAAAAACACAATAATTGAAACAATAGAGAAAGAAGGAGAAAAAAAAGGTTCAAAAAAGAGGGAGACAGGTAGGGAGGTCGAGACAACGGAAAGGTGGGTTGGAGATATGTAGAGTTTTTTTTTTTTTTTTTTTTTTGCTGAATTCTCCCAATGACGAACAAACTCTAAGCGCCGAAGCGTCGGAAGCTGCCTGTTTTTTGGGCTGTGCGTTGAGCAGATGGGTGGGAGGTTGCGAGTGCAGAGTTGCGTGCCGATCACTCTATTTTTGGTTTTGCTGGATATGTGATAAGCCCGCTTGGTTGGTTGGTTGGTTGAGATTCTGGATTACGTAATGCGCCGCCCTCCCAATAGAAATCTGAGATTTTCCCACTCACATTCCAGACTGAATTCTTTCAGACCCGTCGCGTCGTTCTTTTACTGTCTGCAATTGATTTTTACATATCAGTTGACCCCGTATGGCAAAAACAAATTGAATCTCAAATGCTCGACCCGTCGATACGACTGCGAAATGCAATCAAAGCGGGGAATTTGGCTATTGTTAAGCGATTGATTCGCCGTTCTCCAAAATTGCTAGTCAATTACGATTCATCAAACGGTTGGAGCTCATTACATTATGCAGGGTACTATGGTCACTATCTGATTTGTGTGTTTTTGGTGCAGCAGGGCCATGATAAAGATGAAATTTCACTTGATCATAATAGGTCGACTCCATTACATTTGGCAGCTGGACAGAACCAAGAACAAACTGTACATTTCTTGGCCCAGCATATTCCGAGATGTATGGATTGGGTGAATATCGACCACGAAACAGCATTGATGGTTGCGGCGCGTAAAGGGAATGATCCTTGTATTAATTTGTTATTGGATTTTGGCGCAAATATTGACATTGGAAATGCAGATATGGTTCGTCCGATACATGTTGCCGCTGCATATGGGCATATTAAAACGTTGAGAACATTGGTTGATCGAAATGCCGACGTTCAAATGCCAAACGCCGAGGGTTGGCGTCCAGTGCAGTATTGTTCTACGTATCAAGTACAAGATTTTTTACAGTCTTTGATTCATGAAAAATCGGAATCTACAAAGAAACAGACTGGATTTTTCAAAACAAAACCTCCACCGCCGCCAAAGGATGAAAAGGGTAGTAGTCCGTATACATCACCAACCAAGACACCGAGCCCAAGGAAGCAAGGGGAGGTATATGATAAACCTTTACCTTCGTCTCCAATGCCAAGTTTCAACATACGGAATTCACGTGGGGCTCCTCCAGCACCACTAACAGCTACAGCACAGCCATCTGTTCCAATGCAGCAGCAGCAACAGCAGCAGCAGCAGCAGCAGCAGCAACAACAACAACAACAACAACAACAACAGCAGCAGCAACAACAACAACAACAAGCGCCAGCAGTACAACCTTCTGTGTTTAATGCTTCATATTCTTTCCCAGCTGCAATTACGACTCAGGGGACTACTGTTTCAAATACAAACTCTGCCGAGGCGCCTTCTTCCCCATCCCCATTACCTCGAAGGGAGCCTCCTGCGCATCATGGACATGGGCGAACACCGTCAAGGTCGAGATTGATGGATGTTTCTGTATCTACTATTCACAGTTTACCACGTAAGAACTCGTCTCCAGATATTGTGTGATATGGGGGATGTTTTAGTTCACGCGTATATATATATATATTTAATGAAATTTATGATTTTTTGAATGACTTGGTACACAGTTTTTTGAATCATTTGGTTGGCTTGAAACAGGTCTAAAGGCGGATATTGAAATTGAAAGTTATTGTTTTAAGGGGTTTATGAATCTGTCGCGTGGATTACTGGTAAAGCCATCTTATAGGGATTGGAATTATTGGCCGGTGTTTTGGGGAACGGATTTAGACAAGCCGCCTTGAACTTTGATTTTTTTTAAAAAATTAGATTTTGGTATGCATAATGCCTGCAAGGTTGATTTCTCAAGATTTTAGAGATAATCCCCTTTCAACTTAAATCCCCCTGGAATAATACGCGTGTTGCAACTCTGTTTTAAACCTTCAATTTGCTAAGCGAGGGAGCTCGTGCGGCGGTGGATTAAAGCCGCAGGTGGACAGCCTGGGTGTCTTCACAAAAGTGTATTCCGGGGTTTGCCGCTTCGTTTTTTGTAACACTCCTTTTCTTCAAAACCTGTGCACATTGAAGTGATTCTCCACGCTTTTGCGAGGTGTTTCCTAGACTAAACTGTACAGACGTGAACCAGCCTGGTCGGTTGGTCGGAACATCGGTGTTCCGTGATGTGAGATGTGAGATTTGAGAGAGAGGTATGAGATTTTCTTCCCGCGCGGATATAAAAAGCGGGCGGATTCCACCCACCAATGGCGGTGAGATCTCCGCACCTTTACAATAGCGAAACATGAAGAGGTTCAGTCGATTGTATTCTTCTACATCGTCGCAGTTGAGGCGAGTGACGATTTCTAGAGCTGGAATCGCTACCATTGGGGCAGCTGTTGGTGCAATTGCTACGTATCAAGTTACAACCCGTAGTGTGGGGGTGCCGAAATCCATCGTCTCGTTGACAGATCATACACCAGTTCAATACGCAGACTTGAAAACGCAACGGAAGGTATTCGACAAAATCACAAAGCTTGTCGGTCAGGAGCATGTCAATAGAGCCCAGGACGATTTGGATAAACACTCGGATTCGTTCTGGTCGACTCACCACGCAGAACCGGATCAACGGCCCGGGATGGTCGTGTATCCGGATTCTACGGAACAAGTATCTCAAATCATGAAAATATGCCACGAGCATCGTGTTCCAATTGTACCGTTCTCTGGAGGCACATCATTGGAAGGTCATTACACGCCGCTTAAAGGAGGAGTCTCTGTCGATTGTCAACGGTTGGACAAGATTGTGAAACTGGAAAAGGACGATCTGGACGTGGTAGTCCAGCCTGCTGTAGACTGGCAAAGTTTGAACGAGTACTTGGAAGATTACGACCTGTTTTTCGGCCCAGACCCTGGCCCAGGCGCCGAGATTGGCGGGATGATCGGAACCTCTTGTTCAGGGACCAATGCCGCGAGGTATGGCACCATGAGGGAAAACGTGCTGAATCTGACCGTAGTATTAGCAGATGGGACGATTGTAAAGACTCGGAACCGGCCACGAAAGTCCTCGGCTGGGTATAACTTGACGCAATTGTTTATTGGTAGCGAGGGGACGCTTGGGATTGTCACTGAAGCCACGTTGAAATTGAACCCCAAACCAAAGAACGAGACAGTTGCGGTGGTCACGTTTGACAGTGTTGGCGACGCATGCAAAACTGTGCAAAATGTGATCCAATCCGGGATCGCTTTGGGCGCAATTGAGCTTATGGATGACAGGATGATGGCTGCGATCAATGCTAGCGGCGCGACTGGACGCACATGGTCAGAGACGCCATCACTGTTTTTGAAATTCAACGGGCCCACTTCCACCAACGTGCAAGACCAGATCTCATCAGTTGAAAAGATCTCCAGGCTGAACCAGTCCAAGACTTTTGAATTTGCTCGGGATCGTGATGAACAGGAGCTACTATGGTCGGCGCGGCGGTCGGCGTTATGGTCGACAATGGATACGGCTCCAAAGGGGTATCATGCATGGACGACGGATGTGGCTGTACCTGTATCCCAACTCGCATCAAACGTCCTGGCTGCAAAGAAGGATATGCTGGAGAATGACGTCCAGGGGACGCTTCTGGGCCATGTCGGCGACGGCAATTTCCACACCATCTTGATGTATAACCCGGAAACTGAGCGCGAAAAAACCGAGCAGCTGGTGCATCGAATGGTGCATCGTGCTATACAGTCTGAGGGGACTTGTACTGGTGAACACGGTGTAGGTGTTGGTAAACGGGAATACCTGGTGGACGAGCTAGGCGCCCCAGCGGTTGATACCATGCGGCGGCTAAAACTGGCGTTGGATCCACATGGCATTCTCAACCCGGGGAAAATTGTACAAATCTAGAATATCATCAATACATTAGCGACATTGCAAGAACCAACCGATCGGGGGAGCAGAATCAATCAATGGTAATACGAGTGTTACTTGTAGATAAATATATAAATTACGCCAAACAATTTAAATAAAGTATTCATTTCATTTTTCCCTTTTCCTTTTCCTTTTCCCTCTCATTTTTCCTTTTCCCTCTCATTTTCCTTTTCCTTCTTCTTCTTCTTTTATTTTTTTCCATTTCATTCCTGCTTATTCTCACTTATAGCTTCAATTCACTCAAAATCTTGGTAGCCAAGTTCTTGTACTGCCACGAGTTACCAGTCAGCTTTTTAAACTGAACCCCATGCAAACTCAACAACGGCACCTTGACGATATAAATCTCAAACCTTAGCGGCGTTCGAGCTGTAGATGTCGTAGCCTGCGGAGCACCAAGCATATCACTTCCTACCGGTGCGCCACCCCCACCCATACTCTCGGAACTGATATCACTGTCAAGAATATTCCCACTAGATTCTCCACTAGTGAGTCGGCCAGTTCCAGCCCGTCGGTTCGAAAACATTCCACTACCAAATGATAGCTTTCTCCAATGACCAGCACCAGCTCCGGGTCCAGGACCAGGGCCAGGACTCATACCCGCACCCGCATTAACACCAACACCTGGTGACATTGGAGGAGAAGCCAACAAAGTCTGTTGTTCCTCTTCGCTAGGTTTAATACTAGGCCGATGCACACACATAAACCCGCCTCGAATTTCAGTGAATTCAATCTCCAGGTAACTCAAAACCCTGATAATATCAGACCGAATAAATGCAAGACTTTTGGTAGACGTGGATTGCACAGAAAAAAACCCCTTGAGGAACACCTGCTTTGGATATTCAATGCTTGGCATGCTGCTGCTGCCCACTTGGTCATAACTGCCTGTAGCCATACCTTGTGTACTAGATGTCCGTGAGTTGTTGCTGTGGTTACTGTCTGAAGGTGTATCCAATGCAACATCGTCAAACACTTCCTCTTCATTGGTAGCAGGAGCTGCTCTTGCCGGTGGTCCGTACATTGATTGACGCAATGGAGTAGCCCCCGGAGTAGCAGTTGATCTAGATCTGGCATGACCTAATGATTTTGCTCGAGCACTTGGATGATACTTTGCAGCCAACGGTCGATCCGAAGGCGCACGTCGTAATTGAGCTTGTTGTTGTTGGTGCACTTGTTCTGACAAAATTCTTCCTTCTGGTGGAACATATCGAGACTTTGTTGGTGATCGAGGTTGTTTATTTGGCGAAAGAGTTTGAGCTGCACCAGATGGAGGAACTGGATAACGAAATTCTGAAGGAGGTTGTTGTTGATGATGGGGTTGTAGATGCTGTTGATAATGCTGCTGTGGGACTGCCAGTTGTTGTTGTTGTTGTTGTTGTTGTTGTTGTTGTTGTTGTTGTTGTTGTTGTTGTTGTTGTTGTTGTTGTTGTTGTTGTTGTTGTTGTTGTTGCTGCTGCTGCTGCTGTTGCTGTTGCCTAGCATTTGACGGATGCCGTTTTGGAACTGCATCAGGATTACCCTCAGACAATGAAGACGATCTCGCCAAACTATGCTGCTCAACCGGCTTTCTCTTTGTACTCAACCGACGCAAGATATTAGAAGCCATATTTGGCTTGTTAGCCGGTTCAGACGCATGAGATTGATGCCGTCCAGTATACTGTTGGCGAGTCTGTGGAGGTGCAGAATATGTCAATTGTTGCGGCGCAAAATCGGCACCTTGTGTCTTGGATCTGGCACGTTGAATTGCAGTGCCTTCTGTTTGTTGCGGAACAACATCACTTGTAGTCGTATATGCAGGATCTGGTTTGGATATAGTTGGTACAATTAGCTCTTGAGGTGCAAATTTGGCCATTCGGCTTCTTTCATGCTTTTCTTGCACCAAATAGTAAATCGAACACAATGGATGGTATGCATTAGTTGGATCATTGAGAACAGATGGCAAATTGCTATTACTATCACCACCACCAAACGATAGCCGGCGCTTGTAAAACTCAAACGAGAAATGCCGTGACGATTTTTTATCAGCAGAGTCTGGCTCATGAATTCTATACCAGTTTGCTGCAGCCGACAAATAATCCGGGCTTTCCAGAATCATCTGCAATGACCGTTCCACATCCTCCTGGGTACCAAAATCAAACCCTGCCATTTCCTTGGTAACTTCAGGATCCAGTGGCAAAGATAATGGCCGTCGTGGTGGCACAAATGATTCAACGGGCTTGTCATAGCCTTTATTCATCCATGGATGGTAAATAACTTCTTGTAAAGATGCCCGTTCTGCAGAATTCACCACCAACATTCGACTCAGCAAATCTCGACAATCCGACGACAACCAGTTTGGATATTCCACTCGGCCGCGTTTGATCTTGGCATGCAATTCTGGCATTGACTTGTCATCAAAAGGAACCTTACCAGATACCAACACATATAGTACAATACCAAACGACCATACGTCAACTTCTGGGCCCATATATGGATATGCATTTAATAATTCTGGTGCAGCAAAATACAATGACCCACAAAATGTTTTTAACAGGGTATTTGGAGAAAACATGTTTGACAAGCCAAAATCAATAATTTTAATATCCCCCTTTTTTGAAATTAGAATGTTTTCAATTTTCAAATCTGCAGATTTTTGTTAGTACTGAATTTTGTTTTCTTCCCTAAAACATACCTCGATGAACAATCGAATTTCGATGCAAATAGTCCAATGCACTGGCAATACTTCTAGCAAACTTTCTAGCTTGCTTTTCCTTCAAACTACCATGCGAAATAATATAATCCAACATTTGACCTCCTGAAACATATTCAAACAACATGTAATAATGATTTGTCATTGCATGGACTTCATACAAGTCACAAATAAACGGATGATGAATCAACTTGCCAATACTAGCTTCTCGTACCGTTCGAACATCTTTTGATTCGTCAGTTTCATTTTTTTTACCATCTGACCGACGTTTGTGATCTGCATGTGCTCGAGGTACCACTTTGACAGCACACAATTCTTCATTGTACCTGTTTTTGGCCAGTTTAACTTGGCCCATAGATCCTGCACCAATAGTTTTGATAAAATCCCAATCACCGATCGAGCGTCTCTTTTGAGGGTGAGAATGCTGTTTCGTGGCAGCATTATTTGTAGAAGGAGTTCTGGAATGAGTACCATTATGATTGTTCGTTGTCGTTGTCGCTGTTGTTGTATGGGGTGGAGTATTATTAATTGACGGGGGCTTATAACTTGGTGGTGATGGCTCTATAGCAGTCAAAGTTGGCGACGAATCTCGTTTTGTGCTACTTTTTTTGCTATTTTGCCTTGAAGTAGATGCAGGACTCATTGGAGTTGTTGAGGTATTAATACTATTGTCACGAGTTGCTGTAGTTGTCGTAGTAGTAGAATCGTCAAACTCCCTTGTCAAATCTCTTGCAACGACAACACCTTGTTCGGTGCGAGCAGGAGAGCTAGGACTAGCGGCAGTGGGAGTAGTATTATTCATAGCACCATCATCCTCTCTTGAATCATCTGGTTCTTGAAAGAGATCACGATGATACGATACTCCAGCAGTGCTAGAAGATACCGGTTCATCCATCATGCTTTCAATTCGTCGGGGGTAGGGTGAAGAAGAGGAAGAACGATTAGAGTTGTGAGATGAATTATTAGTCGCTGGGTGAGTGGTGGTACTAGTAATAATTGGAGTAGATGTTGCAGAATTTCTAGTGGCTGGGTCAATTTGTTCCTCTCCCAGATCGGGCTTATTGGGACAAATGCTCGGGAGTAAAGACGCCCTTGTATTTTGCAGAGTCTGTGGAGCAGAAGATGTGTTTTTGATACTGTTATTACTAGTGATGGTATTGTTGGTGGTATTAGTCGTGGTTGGTTTTGGTTTTGGTTTCGCAGCGGTAGCAGGACTAGTAGAATTGGCGCTGCTATTGTATGCGAGGATTAAATTAAGAGAATTTGAGTTTTTGAATGCTTCTTCTGCTTGCAAAGATAATAACGACAATGCGGAGCTAGAAATGTTCAAATTTAACCCCACATGGTTTGAAGTTTGATCTTGAATTTGGTGAAAGTGGGGGTTGGAATGGGCGTTGGAGTTATATTCACTGTCGGTATCGCCATAGTTGTCGTCGTCGTCGGCGCTTGTAGATTGGATAGATGGTTTTGGAGATGGCGATAATGGTGGAGTAGATGTAGAGCCCTTGAGGAAAGCCTTTGGTGATGCATTTCTTAGCATTCTTGGAGTTGCTGATAATCTGCTAGTTTCATTGCTTGAAAGCTGATGAGGACTAGTACCACCACCAGTTGCCTGATCCGTCGAATTCGTAATGGAATTTGTAGATTCGGTTGGAGATGGAGGATTTGTAGTGATTGGATTTCCATTCTTGAGCGTGTAGTGTTTTGCTTTATCGGTAGATTGGGTGGTGTTTGAAGTTTGTGGCGATTGAAGGATTGATGATGAGAGTCTCTCACCGTCGCCATTTAGCGAATCAGTCATCGACATTTAATATATAAAAAACAAAAGTTCTATCTAGACGAATTCCTTGCTGAAATTCCACCTTTTCTTGTTTGCTATATTCTGGCTACCGATATAAAGAAGTGAGAGAAAAGAACAGCTTGTAGTTTTTGGTCCAAACGGTATAATTTGTCCTGTGCAAGACAAAATATAAGGGCAGGAAAAAAAATAGACAAGGCAAGGTCCAAAATAAGACATTAGATATTTCTAAACTGCTTAACAAGCTCTTTTTAAAGCATAACCCGCGTATATATACCTATTTTTATTACTTATTTTACAATATTCTAGCTAATCGTTTTTTAACTCTTATATATACGGTTTAGCAATTGGTTTTTAGTAAGTGGCGGGGTGGAATATATACCTGCTGCTACTCTACGTTAAGATTGTTCATTTTTAAGTTTTAACCTTTTTTTTAATGTATATATTTGGGCGTGAAATTACTAAAATCAACTCGATATATATAACAGACAGAGCGAGGGGGAATAAAACGGGGTAAAAATTGAAACTTTAAAAATATGAATTCATGCTCGCAAAAAAATATGATGCTCATTTCATTTACCACCACCATCCATTTTGACAGATCTATCAAAGTGTGAGGCGCGTTTTGGACGTGTTTAATCTGTGAGATGAGGTCAGTGGAAAGAGTTAACTGCACCGTTTTTTGTTTGAATTCTTAGCTAAGCAACAACAACAAAAAAAAAGGTTCCAGAAGAAACGCGTGCGCGCGCCTTCCCCCTGTCAAACCTCCCAAAAGCTTTTTAAACACAACACGCTGTAAGAGAAGAGAAACCCACTTGTTGTTCCCACCAAACTTTCCTTTCCCTTTCCTCACGCTTTTTTTTTTTGTTGTTGTTAACTTTACGAGTGACGATTTTCCTTTAATTCAAAACGACCAACAACACCCAGAGATCTTGTCTCTTTTTATTATTTTTTTTAATATCCAACCCCACCCAAAACACCACCAACAACAACAACAACAACATAACGACAATACAAAAGTATTCTATTCACTCTTTTTATTCTCTTATTTGTATAAAAAATAATGTCGTTTCAAAATGTATGAATACTCTCTTTACATGCTTCAAAAAAATTCACTAACCAAAAATTCAATCAGGTCACAACTGTTAAAGGCGTTCGTATCCTATGTATCGCCGAGGTTAGAGGTAAACTCTCTCTGTTAAATGACCTCGCAAAAGAACACAATGCTCATGTAATCTTGCATACCGGTAACTTTGGGTTCTTTGATAACGATAGCATTCAACGAATCCGACCAAAAACATTGCGACACATTGTGGCATTCTCTCCACTTATAGATCACGACAAGGTGTCACCAGAAAGCACAGATCTTAAAGCACTAAGCCCGGAAACTTTGTCGGAACTACCGCAATTCCTTAATGGTAAATTGAAACTCAATGTACCAGTATATACTATCTACGGTGCTTCTGAAGACTTGGCAGTTATTGAACAGTTTAAAAGTGGCGCGTATTCAGTTCCAAACTTGCATATTATCGACGAATCTACAACTTTTCAATTGGAAACAAAGTCTGATTTGAAGATTCGATTGTTTGGTATTGGTGGCAATGTATTGTTGCATCGGTTTTTTGACAATGGTGATGGAGCTTCAACAATCGCTGGTACTTATGGATTAATGTGGACGACGGCATTGCAAGTTGGTCAATTGGTTCAAACTGTTCACAATTGTTTTGATGAATCAGAAGTTAGAATATTTTTGTCTCATCCTTGTCCATCTCGTGAAGGGTTATTGGCGCAATTGGCATTGACGTTACGAGCCGACTTTACCATTTCATCAGGGTTACATTTCATTTATACATCTTCTTTCAACGAATTCACTGCTGCTCCAACTTTTGATTCATTCCGAGGCAAGTTGGCATCAGCTCGAGCTGCGTTTATGGATGTATGGCAAACTGTTGAAGGGCAAATCACTCCATTGATTGAAAAGGAACCAAAACAAAAGGCATTACTTGAATTGTGTTTGGAGGTTTTTGAAGCCATGCCAAGTCATTCCACTGAATCGAGTAAAGCTACTAATGAGTATTTGTTGGCAGCTTATAAATCGATGTGGAATTTTAATCTATGTGATGTTCAATCTGGTGTTACCATGATCAATGTTGTTAATGGACGATTTTCATGGGAATCCAAGAGTCTGGGGTTTGATTTTAGCTTTCGAAATGAAAAGCCAGCAGTAGATGCAAAGTCTGTGGCTGCATCAACGGCGGCAAAGAATAGCAACAACACTCCACCAGCGGGAGCTCCAAGAGCTCCTGCAGCTGAAAATGGAGCATCTGACGAACACAGTGGTGCCTCCAACAATAAGCATCCATCAAACCCGTATGATACCAATTCTCCGGGTGTTTGGATTTCCAATGGTGCAGTGAGTGAAGAAGAATTGCGAGGATATTTTGATGCCAAGGATAGAGAGTTGATTACGAATATTTTGTTCCGCGAAACACATACTCAAAAGAAGTTTGCATTGGTGTATTTTGCAACGGATGACCAAGCTAAACAAGCAATGGATGGAATTGATCAAGCAAAGTCTGGTACTGTTCGAATCATTACCCCACAAAACCGACGACCAAAGACATGGCGAGGACGTGGTGGTGGTGGCCGAATGAGAGGAGGAGGACCTGGGCGGTACGGAGGATACAATAGATCAAAACCTGAATAGAAGATTTTGTAATAAAAGAAGAAAAAGAATGAATAAGAATGAAAAAAAAAAAAAAAAAATTGAATGAAAAAAGTTGTGAATTATTTGAATAAATGATTTAAAAAATCTTGTAGAAGAAAATGCGGCGTAGAATTCCACGTGACTTTGTGCAGGGTTTTTCGGTGCGTGGGCGAGTTGGGAGGTTTTTTTTATCGTGTTGAAACTCGAGAGGGCTGGCTCCCTTCCCTTTTGTCACTTTTTATTTCTATATTTTTCCCGTTAATTACTTATAACTAACAGAAAAATATGGCACGACCAAAAGCAGTGGCACAAGCTGCTCAAGCCAGCGTGCCAATGGATAGACCAGAGTATCAAGAATCTCTTGGTCAAATCCGGCAAATGTGGGAATTCAACTTGTTGTTCCAATTTGTGGTTTTATTCAGATCGTTGTTAAAACTAGCACCAACAGACCACTTTGATGTGGATATTTTGGAAGAAGAATTCATGGGATTGACTACCGAGTATGACGTTTTGAATAAAGTTCAATCTGGATTGGTCAAATTGCTACTTGATAGTAAACAACGAACAAACAATTTTGATAAAGACGTGGCAAAGATTTACAAGTCGAGGGTAGCCATTGGACGTGGATGTGATATTGAAATTCCGATTGAACAACATGATGATGGAACATTTACGTGTAAATATGATGAATTGGAATTGGCTGAACGCGTACGCGTGTTGGCTCAATTGTGTCGGTGGATTGCAACTGACGAAAAGTTTGTGGAACGGCTTGAAACATTGTCCAAAGTGGAAAATGCAGAAGAAGAAGAATACCGGATTTTACCAATTGGGTATCAAGGTGATTTTGTGTCTTATTATCTGTTTGATGATAATCGATTGTATAAAAAGACGGATTTCCCACCAGACTTGTCAGACCAACAGCCTGAGAAACAACAGAAGAAGAAAAAGACTGCACCACCGGCGGAAAAGAAGCAAAAAGCTGGACGAAGAAGTAGCCGACGGGTTGTTGAAGCTCCGAATGATGTAGATGCAGAGGAAGATGATCAAGTAGTTGAAGAATCTGCAACTGCTCCACTAAGAGAAGCTTTGGCTAGAGAATACATTCCAGAATGGGAATGTATATGCTGGAATATGGAAACTTATGACAAATTTTTGAAAAACTTGGAGAAGCAGTCAAGAAAAAGAAAGCGAGATTCCAACGACCAAGTTCTTTTGGATAACCTGCAAGCTGTGATGCCAGCAATCTCACAATATTATAACGAGGATCGACAACGCACAGCACATCAACGAATCAAATCTCGGGGTAAAATCGAAGCAGTTGCTAATCGAAAGAAATCATCTCGATTGGAGACGAAACGACTGCAACAACAGCAGGAAGAAGAACAGGAGCATGAACAACAATTGGAACAGGAAAAGCTAGACTTCGCCAACATGTCCAAACGACAACAGCGTGAACAGCAAAAAGCGCGTCGACTTCGATTCCGAGAACGACGAAAAGTGGTTCACCAAAAGCAACAAAAGATTCAGCAAGGAACCAAATCTCGACGAAGCACTAGAAGCACCGCCCGAGATGACGAATCGTGGGCGTTTGATTGTTCATGTGGGGTATATGGCGATAATTACGAAGATGATGAACCGTCAATCCAATGCGAAGAATGCCAAACATGGATGCATCAATCGTGCATGGGGTTGGAGAACTGCCCCGTGCCCGAGAAATTTGTTTGTGACATGTGTATCGAGGAAAAGGCACGGCTTGAGCAAGAGCGGCTCAGAGCAATTGAGCGCGAAAAGGAAGCTGAACGGCAAAAAGCAATCGAACAAGAACGGCAGATTGAACGAGAACGACTTCGAAAAGAACGAACTGAGCAGAGGAGACGAGAGCGTGAGGAATTGAAACGGTTGAAAATTCAAGAGCAACATCAACAGGCACAGCAACATCGCCAACAACAGCATGCACCACCTCCGCCGGGAGTAGGAGGAGTAGGAGTAGGAGTAGGAGCAGCAGCAGCAGCAGCAGCAGCAGGAACAGGAACAGGAGGACATCATGTATTACATCAAACACACAGTCATATGCATCATGCAGCTGCACCAGGTGTTCAAGGTGCAGCATCTGAAGATCATAGATATGGTGATTCATCAACTCAGGTAGGATTCCCGCCAATGCCTCTACACCACGTTCCTGCTCCTCCACAGCCCAATGGCGCTTGGCCCGGATCTGGATCTGGGCAGCCCTATCATCCACATCATATGACCACGCAGTCGCCATCGTCATCTCAGACAATAGTTGCAGGAGTGGAACATCGAAATGTCCCACCAGTTCCTGGGCCAGCACCACCACCACCACCACCAGCAGCACACCCACCCGTACCACCACATTCTGGATCAGGCTCGCCTAACTCCATGCCAATCCATCATCTCATGCAGCAACCGCAAGATGTCACGCAGAATCGTCACTATAATGGACAGAATCGCCAAGGGTATAACCAATCCCCACAACAATTACCTCGCTTGGGTAACATGATGCCAAATCAAGCACCTGAACCACAACAATTAGCTTCTCGACCACCAGTTGCAGCTCCTCCTTCACTACCACCGTATAATCGTCCTCCATCGGTATCCAATGGTTCAGAAGCTGCAGGAGGAGTCTCGGGATCTCCGTCGAGTAGGGATACGAGTACTGGTCCCGGGCCTGGGGCGGGATCACCATCCGGATCAGGGACTTCACTTCCGTCGATTAATAATCTACTTCAACCCAATCCTCACCAGCCATCTTCATATGGGACTTCCCAAGACGGGCAACAAGGACAGTCTTCTCCTCAGCAATATGGACGACAAAATCCAAACCAGGTAATCACTTCTCAAAGCAATAATGGTTCGTCTTACCAATAGTCTGGTTAAGAATAAAGTGTCGTGGTGCCAGGTACTAGGTGCAAGTTGCAAATGCATGTCTATCGGCAGATTATATGCCGGATCCCGAAAGTAGTATAGACGGGCTTGATCTGGAACGAACTAGTGGTAAAAGTGTGGTGGCTTCATTACGTATCCTCTTTGGGTAAAGTAATTGACCAACAAGGGAGGATACCACTGTGATGGTACTGTATCAGAAGCGAGCGAGCGTAGAACCACGTAGGTCATCGTAAGTAGATAATATTTGACGATCTACTGATATCATTGGTAAGCGGAGTGGTAAATGGATATTATTTTATTTGCGGCGGCGTACACTATTACTATGAGCCGCTAGTTTTGGCGCTATAGCAACCAACAGACTTGCCATGGTAACCGTTACCATGGTAAAGAATGACGGGTTTTTATTTTTATTTTTCTCTCTTGTACTAGCTTTGAACAAACTGAAAAATAATGAAAAATTATGAAAAACTTCCCTTTTTGAACCATTTCCTGATTGAAAATGGTATCAAGTAACCCAGCTGGAACGAGTCTGTGAAGAGCTTGGCTCTCTTTGTCAATGATACAGCTCGTCCGCGATACCGGTTTCAGTCCCAATTAGACTAAAAACAAGCTATAACGAAATGTGGGTTCCATCTCGTATTTAGGACGCCAAAAACTGAATCATTATGCGCAAGTTTAGACAAAACCATCAGACGACCCAGAAATAGAGATCTAATGGTTTCGCAAATCCTTGTCTCTCTCAATTGCATGTTTCTTTTGTTCTCAAGCAATTATCTGGGGTAAGAAACATAAATCGGAGATGTGGAATTGGCCAATTGACTACCATCTTAAACGCTGTAATTGAATATTTCACGATTTCAATCACCGTTCCCTTAAGATAGAAATTCCATCCAACGGCGTCAAATAGAAACAATCGATCTATTAAAATGACAATTGGGACTATCTAACGAGATGTTAATTGCCGCTCATGCTTTCCACTCGCATGCTGTAGATTGAGTAACCAAGCGCTTATCTTTCATATTTCCGCCCTTATACACTCTCCTCCACTAATCCTGATAGACTTTTTCTCTATTCTTTACTAGTTGCAGTAGTAGACAACTACAACCACACCACGTCAACTAAGACAAATTATCTTTATCTAACATACTACCCCGCTGGCACATACCTGACGCAGCTTAATCTACTTGCAGACGCACACCTCATCAAAGAACTTTGTGTGATTAGCCATGTTTTTCGTCGTATATGCCATCATGAATTGTGTCCACATCATAGCCAGAGCAGTGGTCTAAACTTGCAACGCCGCTGGGCCAAAGCACTAAGCGCTCAGCAACTTTTCAATTCCACAACTTCACAATTAACACGTCCACACTCAGGCCAGTTGTATCCATATCCAGACCTGTCCATAACCACCGTCTCTCTTTTTTTAACATGGGTGGCCGCTCTTCCAATTGACAAAACCGGTAATAGAGGGGCCAAGTATGTCTCTGATGGATGGTGAGTTGCAACTCAGTACATGCCCGCGAGCGGCTCAAAAAGCAACCATCACAACGCAAGTGTCAAGGGCCAGTCGCTTGGAGAAAAAGAAGAATTCAGTTGTTTTTTTTGTTTTTTGGGGAAAACCAGCGCCCGCCACGCTTTTTTTTTTTTTTTTTCTGATTTTGCGTTTTTTCTTTTGACGCTTGGGACGATTGCTTTTTATATGATGGATGATCGGCAACAAGCTAACAGCCTCAGCGTCCAAATTGGGACTAGCCCCAGAGCGTAGGAGCGTGCGCATTGCTCATTGAAGCCACCCCGTTAGTACGAGAAGGCCTCTGCGTCTGCGGTGCGCTCTTCCATGCTTCCAAAGTGGTGTGCCCAGTTGCGTTGCCAGTTCCCGTTCCGTTTGATCATACCATCGCCCGAGTTGAGCTGAGCTGAGCTGTGTTTCCATCTTCGATCGGCTTCCCCATTGTGCATCTTTTCTCGTCCTGGAATATATAATATCTTCATTTCGCACTTGTTTTTTCTTCTTTTTTTTTATTTTACTTTCGCTTCCTCTAACCTTCTTTCGGTTTGAATCTGTCTCTCTATTACTATTACGCTTTTTACTCTTCTACTCGGTGCCTGATTATCTTATTATCTCCACAACCAACTCAACCAATTCATCCTTCCCACCCTCCCGACTTCAACATCAAACTATAATTATAATAATAATGTTTGAAGATCGAGAGTTTTATCATCCTGACTCAATGTTTCCTGAAGACAACATGGCTACGGAACATCAATTCAAACCAACTGTTGCTGCTGCTTCTCAAGTAATGCTTGGAACTACTGATATTAATGGTATGGTTCCAGATTTTAATCCATGGCAACCAGAAAGCTATGCTATGGAACCAACATTGTCCAATTCTTCAACCGCTTCTAGTCTATCGTCTTTCCGAGACAATAGTTTGACAGTTTCCCCTCCATTGAGTGCTTCTACTGATGAAATGTATGGTGTTATGGGTTTGGATAACAGTCATCATCATCACCACCACCACAATCATACCCTCGATCAGCCTGTTTCCATGGGTCCGGTAATGGATTCCATGCAATCATTCCAAGATCCATACACTTCTGCTTTGACCCCACCTTCGGATACTGATGGTTATAATTCAATGGTTCCAACATTATCCCCCGCTTCTTCTTTTTATTGCGAACCAGCTCAAACCACCAACAATGCTTCGGTATCAATGCCTGCTTCGGCTTCAACTCCACATTTCCCTGATATGATTTCTCTACAAAACAACTATCCAAGCAGTCCGCCAGATCCATTATCTTTGGATGAAGAATCTGCTTCTCAATCACCATCATCTGCTCCACCTACATCGGCAACTTCTCCAAAAGCAATCAGCTTACCACCACAGTCATATACCAAATGGGTCAAACTGACTAGAATGACGCAGCAAAGGACTGAAAAAATTAAAGAACTGGCCAAAGCCAAGGGAATTCAAATGGAAACTGTTGAATCTGTTTTGACACTATATTCTCAGAATCCAAGAATTGACAATGACGTTAACAAATACTGTGGAGACGATGTTTATATTAAGATCACTATGGGTGGATCTTCTGTTACTAATGATGATACCAAACGAAGACGACGATCAGATGGTAGTATAGCTCCATTGAAAAAGAAGCACCGAAAGCAAAAACCAAACTATGTCAAACGTCCATTGAACTCTTTCATGCTTTATCGAAAATCACAGACGCAATCGGCAATGGCTTATGCAATTTCGTCCAAACTCAAGTTGAACCATCAGAACATTTCTCAGATTATTGGTTTAATGTGGCAGACTGAATCTAAAGAGATTAAAGATGAGTTTTCAAGGTTTGCAGGGCAAGAAAAGGAATTGCATCGGGCAATGCATCCTGATTACAAGTTCTGTCCACAAAAGAAGCACAAGAAATAAGTCCTTGGGAATTAGTTGGATGTTCTTTTTTTATTTTTAATTATATTTATCAATTGTCGTCTTTATTTATTGTTAATTTGTTAATACTACAGGTTTCGGTTTGTACAAATCTATTTAAGCAAAACAAAAAAACAAAAAAAAAAACAAACAGAGTTTACTGTGTAAAAAGAATGAACCGATCGAAGCCGTAATAATAAACCGGGCCGTGTGGAACGCAGAAAAACCGTACTTAAAGTTTGGCGTATTGTTAAGTTTATTCAATAACGGATCCGTCTTTACAGTCTCAACTTAATTATTCTCCAGTTTGATCAATTGACCGTTAAAATTATCCATTGCCGGACTGTTATTTGTTTTATTTTTGTTTTTTTATTATTTAGTACTGTGGGATATTTTTAGGACAACATTTACAACTTTTGTACCACCATAAAGTGCACAGTACGGATTCCCTGACTAGAAGTCATCAACGTCAGGATTGCTGCACAGAAACGCACCAGAAAAAATCTGTCCAAAAGTCTGCAGATGCGAGGGATTTTTTTTTTTTTTCCCTAACATGTTTGCGCAAATAATCTGCATACGACAGTCTACCGAGAGGTGCGTTTTAAAACTGTCCTGCGGTGCGGTGCAAGGCAGACCGGGATCGAGAGCCGGAGCCAGATCGAGATGCCGGCAGACACGTTGGTTGGTGATTGTTGGCTGGTTAGAATTCACGCCATAACAAGATAACATATGAATCGGAAATTGGTTTTTTACAAGAATCTCGCCTGGAATTGGCAATCGGATCGGTGAGTGGTTCATCTTACTGGCTCGCTAGTTTTAGTGATTGCGGGCTTATATTTGTTATGCGTAAGTCCGAATACGTATACATGTCAAAAACCAATCTAAACGGCGGGGCACGTGTGCGTTTGACTAGGTTTTATTTGGTATCACTAGTTCAATGACGGCGCCTTCCCGACTAGTTATCTTTATCGATCGTATCGTATCGCAATCGATAGGTAGATATCTGACTTTTCTTCTCTCCTTCACAAGCTCTCTCCTTGAGATTGCTACCTGAAAACAAAAAAAAAAAAAAAAAAAAAAAAAAAGGCGGTCCGAGATTGTATCAGAAAATCATAAATTGACACAATTAGCTATTTCAGGCTGCCAAAGTTGCCGCAACCTGCGGCCGTGTCTGCTTGATTGCGAGAGGGTTGTTTCTCGCTGGAACTGCAAGAACTGTAGATCAGGTTCTGAATCATAGTTGAGGGGTAGCAGCTTTGAAGACTTGCAGACATAAAGATCCGCCTTAAACCCGAGTCATTCTTAGTCAAGTGTACGGCGTTTACATCCAAAGTCTTTTTCTATGAAGGTTTGACGGCATCAATACTGAAATACCCCTCTATTTACTCAGGTGAATCTTGAATCTTGAACCTTGAATCTTGGGCGGTCTCACATAGCCCATTTCGGCCTCACTCTAACCCACATGGCCATGACTTGCATACACATGGTTATTCTTTTTGCTAAAGGCGGATGGAAGCTTCCATGCATCGATCGCATATCGCTTTAAAACCTTGAAGGCTGTTGTAATATTTGCCGTTTTAGGCAGTTCTCAATTTTGATATTGGAGGGGAAAAGAAATATTATGCTTTGTACATCAACAATATTCAAATAAAATAAACGTATATTGTATAATTATTGCTCCCTGGAAGATCGAATCCACACTTGGTACCCTTACCGCGCTCTTCAAGTATATGTATTTTTAATTTCACTGCTATAAAGCACATGAGGGAAATAATATTCTGTCGAAGTATACGTATATACCAGTTTACCGGGAATTCGAGCTGCTGCTGCAGTCATTGGTCCCTCCAAGCATCGAAGCATACAAACATGAATCCGCGCCAAAACTTCCTTAATGCGTAGGTCGCCCAGAGTTTTTTTCCATGGCATGTTTGAAATTTGAATCAGGTTTTGGAAAAAAAAATCCAACCACAGGCGCATGCGCCGTGGTGTTCAGTCCTGTGTCGAGGCCGAAAAATCCCTCGATTCTGAATCAATGTCCAATTTTGATTCAATAGTTGAAATGCCATGTGCCTTTTAATACATGTCATTTTAAAAGGCGTCTACTCTTCTGTTAGATTTTATAAACTGTTAATTACGGTCGGCCCTGTCGAAAGTGTTTTAGATGTACATAGGCGAATGAATTGTGAAACAACGCAAAATTGTGGCCACCAAATTTCATTCTCCTCATGATCTTGATTGATCGCCAGTTATACTTGGCTGTTCTATGCATAACCAACCCCCCAAAACTAAAAGGTCTCATGCGTCCAGGTCCCTTTTTCCGTCGGCCATCGTCTGATCGTATGATCTTACGATCTTATGATCGTCGGCTATCAGTCAAGCCGTCCCCATGCCTCGGTACTAAATCGGTCTTGTGAGGCTCAGATCGACGGCCCGCAAAGAAGAGGTTTTTTTTTCTGGCCACGCGCGCGCGCCGAATCTGTCAATTTTTTTTTTTTTTTTTTTTTTTTTTTTTTTTTTTTTTACTCTCGACGAGATTGGATTTTTCTGTCCACAATAGTTCCATTTACGGACAAAATAGGTGGACGTAGCACAACCCACCGTTTTATCGCTCCGATTCCCCCTACATTCTCGTTGAAAACTTTAAAAATTCTGCAAATCGCCGGATATTAACCAATAAAGAGCCGCTTTTGCCGACCGCGGAATCAAATGAGAAACCAATATCGTCATTTGAAAAGCTCCTCCTATATACCCGCATAAACTACGTAATGCAATGACTGACGTAACCCTGGCTATCAGCCGCAACCCATTTCTTACTGCAGCCTCGTGCATAATCCAGCGCATTTCTTCGGCAAGTCTTTGGCCGGCCCAGAGCACGCTCGGTTCTTCCCAATGACCGATCTAACATCCAGTTGCCCTAGTTACCAACCGCCGCATCCACCGTGGCGGAACACCCAACTTACCCGGACCCAGGTTTTTTCCTCGCTTAAACTTTGGGCTCGAGTCTGATGCTGGAATATTGGGATAACAGGCTCCTACTACTTCTACTCCACTCATAGTTAAGCGCCGCTCTGAAACTGTGTTTTCAGATAAACCACAAAACACCGGAATTTCAAAGCACAAGTTACATGACCAATTAATTTACAAAACCTATCTTATTTTATCTCCATCAACTATAATGTCAAAGGAGCCGTGTAGATGGCGTCCTCGTACGTTGGATTACGAAGCACTGCTTCCATACGCCACCGAAACTAGAGAAGAACAACTCGCTCATTTACATCACATTATCACGAATCTATACATCGCAGTTGAAGGTGATGATTTGAAAGGTGTGATGGGTTCGGCCACTGCCTCTTCAATTGTCCATTGGACTAGAGAATTGAGAGCCTGGATCCACTTGAAGTTTGATGTGCCATTGTCAGATAGGATCAAGCTGGCCATTTTGTATTACAATTTGGCCTTGTCTGGGGCTGATGCAACCGCAACCGACAAGTTTGTCAACATTTTCACTGTGATTTGTAGAGATGATTTGTTCCAACGGACTGTTAAGCCGCAGGATTTGAATCTAGATTGGAAATTGCTTACTATTGAGATGAGAAAATTGACAATTATGAACAATATTTCGGCATTCGATGGGAACATTTCCAAATCTTTCAGTGCATTGTCAAAACTGGCACAGGAAGCAAGGTTGTTTTTTCGGCCTGAAGATACAATGGGGATTTTGAAAGAATTACTTCCTGCTGTATGTATTTAATCTTGAAAGAAAACAGAGGCTAACAAAATGGATAGTTCACCACAGCTAGAGCAAGTATTTCACACAACGCCATGTCTTTGATCTTGCTGCTATTACCGGCTATTCCAGCTGAAGAAAAGATATCATTTACTAGTAGAGAGTTTCTGCCGACATTGTTCCACATGTGGACCTTGAATGCTAGATCGCCCTTGTATGACTTTCAATGCTTGGATATTCTATCTTCTGTAGTTGCAGACGGGATTAGGTCTCCAGGAGTCGAGTTTGATAAGAATGGTATGCTCACTTGTGATCAACTGCGGGTGGCATTTACTACGATTTTGAGATTGTTGGAAGTACCAGTGTCGTTTGCTGGGTCGCCATATGTTCAATCAAGCGAGACGGTATTGTTGAACGACAAGGACAAGAAGGGGAGATGTGCCAGGCCAATTGCAACGTTGATTATCGACTCAATGATTGGTGATCCGTCTTTGGAACCAGAGGGTATGATGGATCGGTTGGAAAATTTGGTTCATTCGATTGAAACGTTTGTCCATCCTTCAAATCAAGGGCCGTGGACCAGAAATATTATCAATACTGTGCATATGCTGGTGGAGTCGTTTATCCTGAGATGGAACTTGCAAGGTAATGATAGCAGTATCCCAGAGAAACGATACCTGACGGTGAAATTGAAACATCGGTTTGTTTGTTCATTGAGAAATGTCGCTTTTATGGGCATCCATGCCAAATCAAATTCTGTTGTATCGGCATCATTGACCACTCTACAGGGTCTGGCGATATTGGCACCGGATCTGATTATTCCACGGCTGCTCAAGGAAGTATATCCATCTTTGCAAGGGATGCTTGAGACCCATCGAACAATGTCTTCGCTGAAAGCATTGACAAATGTTACCCGGGTAATTGCTCGAGAACCACGGTATAGGTTCCATTTGACAACGTTAATGTCCATGGCGATTCCTGGGATCGATCCAAATGATTTGAACAAGACGTTGAACTCGTTGTCATTTATTCAAACTGCTGCATTAAATGTACCATTTTATGACTTGTCAGATGGTGCTGGTACTGGATTGGCGATGGACTATGTGGCTCAAGATATGGGGTATCTTGAGGAAACGTCAAACGAAGAAACTCTACCAGAGATTGATGCGGAAACGTTGGATAGTTTGGCAAAATCTTCATCTGCAGCATTTGCAGAGTTTGTACGATTGTTCCTAAACCGAGTATTGAACTTGTTGGAGAATTTGCCCGAGCAAAGTGCATCTAAAAGTCGGGATTTGCCCGAGGCTCATGTGGTGAATACTCTTCCTCCTACTGTCAATGCAGTGCTTGGAGCTGTTTCGGAAGATGTCTATGTCATGTTTTTGAACAATGTTGTTGACTTTGTATCTAATAATGTTATTGCATCAGCGACCGATGCAATTGCTCATTTGTGCGGGTCATTGGTTCGGATTAGACCAGAAATTGCATTCAAAGAACTGTTTCCAATTCTTTATACCAATATTAAATATGAAGTTGAAGAAAATGGTGCTGGGTCGGTGAGAAGTGCTGAAATTCTACCTAGAGATCGATCATTGATTTGGCATGTTTCGTCGTTAAACATGTCGTTGGCACATGCTGGTAGTCATATTTTGGGGTTCAAGGATCAACTAACTGAATTGACTGTATTGCTGAGAGAAAAGTGCAAGGGATCTATTGTGTTCCATGTTTCCAATACAATTCATCACACTTTGGCTTCGTTGACTACAACTTTTGTCCAGGATTATGCCTTGGTTGATGGAGATGTCAGATTGGAGCACTGGGGGTATCAAGTTGATCACAAGTCATTAAAGTTCAACTGGCATGTCCCAAGTGAGGCTGAAGTGACCGCCGCATACAATCTTTATGATAAACATTGCCAAATCTCGTTTGACCATATCCGAGAAATTATCGATGGGTCGATTTCTAACACAAAGATGACAGTTACACAAGCTTCGGATATTTTATCCAGCAATTTGACTTATTTGCGGACTACGACTGGTGGGATGGCGTTGTTGTTTGATCCAGCTTATCATCACAAAAAGTCACAAGCGACGACGGGCGCATCACCAGGGAATATTGACGCATATATCGACGAGGAACAACTAGATTCTGACCCATCTGATGATGACATCATGATGATGGATATCGACGATGATGACGAGGATGATGAAGAATTGGAAGAAGATGATGGTGATGGTGATGTGGTAGAATTAAAGAAACTAAGAGTGTACCCAGTGGGGTATTTCTTTAGTGATAAATCACATCCAGTGTATACTAAACTTCACGAGCTTCGGAAAAGCGTTGGTGATGTTTTGCACCAAACTCATGAATATTTGGCCACAACTCATGAGAACGATGTGGCTTGTTTCAAAGCGGTCATGTACGCATTCAAGGTTTGGTTTTCAGATTTGGGGATTGAACGTACTTCACGTCACACGGAGTCGTTGACAGCATTGTACACTTATGATATCAAATACTTTCGAGTTCCTGGGTTGAGAAAGGATTACCCTCGGCCGGTGCTGGCCAGACGGGAAGGGTTGTACCATAATGAACGGTTGCTCCACAACTCTGGACCGAGAATAATGTCAGAGTTGGAAAAAACTTTGCTGTTTGACGTGGTGAATTCTGCCTTGTCGATTTATCCGGATATTCGGCGAAATGCACAATCTGCACTTGATGCAGCACTCAAGGTTCTAATCAAGGCCAAAATTTCGGTTTATCCTTGGGTGTTGGACCAGATTGCAAAGTCGCTGGATGAGGATGATTTCCATCGGGCCGAGAGTGGATTGCGGCTGTTGAATTCAAGATCATTGATTGCTACTGTGAAGCGAGATTACAAGCATACATCACAATTTTTGACAATTTTAAGCAGATCCATGCAGGCAGATCATAATAAGCTGGTAATGTGGGCTGAATCGCTGAATCATTATGTAGTAGCAGCGTTGAGGTTACCGGTCGACTTGATAAAATTGAACCCGGCAGCGCTGGATGCGATTCGTCCGGCACAGATTACTGACGATATCACGGAAAGAATTGAAAAGTCGAGAAAGAAAAAGACCGAGAACCGAAAATTGGCTTATCGAGCATTGGAGTCGTTGGCGGGCGAATTGGTGGCCAAAGATGAACACACTCACTGGAGATTGGAAGCGTCGAATCTGGGTACGGTAATGTGCATTTGCTCATCACCACAAATGGATGTGCCTCCGGCCGTGGCGCGTCGAATGGTGCAACATTTGCACTCTCCGAATACGTCGTTGAAGATGCTTGCATCGCATGGATTTATCAAATTGCTAAACAAGGTTGTTCGGTTGGCTAGCCGAGACCACCGGTTTGACATGTACATGTTATGGTACGACGATTCTCAATGCTTGTTACCGGGGCAAAAGATGGTGCAGGTGAATGGAGCGCCAGATTTCACGGAGCGGTTTTTGGACGAGTTGGCAAACGATAAAGATCCGCAGTATTATGTCGATAGAGCTACTTTTGGGTGGTTGGTATGGCCGGATCAGTTCCCAGTAGATGAGAGTGAATTTGAATCAAACTTGCGAGAACAGTTGGATGAGAAAGATGAAGCGGTGATGAAAGCATGTGGTGAGGCTATTACTGAGGAATGGGTCAAGGAGTTTCTGGCTCGAAATCAGGAAGAATTGCGGTCGGATATGGATCATTATGATGTTATTAATACTATGGTGATGAATACAGTGATCAAGATTGTGGAATGGGGGTATACATCGTTTGGATTGGACCGGTTGTTGGATATAATTTGCGAGTGTTTTAATCCTCAAGACAAGAATTCTCATCGATGTACTTCCGAGGCTTGTGGGGCTGTGGCGAATACGTTGCGGTTTTGCAAACCTGCGGATTGCGAGTTGAAGTTGCGCATGCTTGAGAAAACGTTTGGTCAAGTATTCAAGGATCAACTGGCTGTTGATAATATTGAATACTGGCGGTCGTTTTTGGGCTTAGCCCTGTCGAATGATTACCGACGGGTCAGCTCTGTGTTGTCTGATTTGGCAGGGTTTCGGTTGGATAAGGATATAGAGACTGGGGTGTTCAAGGCCAGTTCTCGGATTTCAATGTTTAGAAAGACAATCTCGTCTGTTGGATGGCATTATCGTCATGTTGAAGGAATTGTGGACAACTTTTGGTCGTTTGTGAATCATCCATTGCAAGGGGTTCGAGATGAAGTCGCCAAGACTTTGTCTGTGATTTACAAGACGAGATATGCGGAATGCTATTCCAGCGTTGAAGCGATGATTAAACATAATGACGATATTGGTCCACTGGGTAGTGAATCGTTTACAATGCCGGATGATTTGAAGACGAAGGTTGTTCAAGTGTTTGATCAATTGGAAGAATGGAGGCTGGTCAAGGGAGATGCCCCAGATCCGATCAAGTCGGATTATATCTTGGCGGCTAAGACTCTGGTGGTGTGGATTGACCGGATGTTAAAGTCGAGTTATGGTATTGCGTTGGTTCCGTTGTTACCAAACACGATTATTCCAGCATTGTTGCATTTTTTGAACGTTCGCGATGAACAAGAGGTGATGAAATCCAGCATGGCGTTGTTCCGGGGGTTGGGGAATCTGCCGTATCCATTGTCTAGTATCCGGATGGTTATTGACATGATTGTTCAAGTTGGGCATGGCAAGAGCACGACATGGCATCAACGAATGGCGTTGTTATCGTACGTGCAGGCGTTCTTCTTCCGGCAGTTGTTCATGATGACGGGCGGACAACGCAAGGAAATGGTGGATACGGTGGTGTTTATGCTTGAAGATACGCAGCTCGAGGTGCGGACCACCGCCGCGGAGACTTTGGCAGGGTTGATTCGGTGCAGTACTGCAGAAGAACAGACCCGATTGACGACGCAATTGGAACAGGACTTTACAAAGACTATCAGGAGCACCCAGCATGTCAAGACAGTGCGGGTCCGGTCTCACTTTCCAAGTGGGACGTCCACTCCAGCCGGGGCGAATGCGCAGTCGTCGACCAATCTGCTTGCGGTTGCCGCTTCTCGAGCCGCTGCGGCGTCTGGTGTCGGCGCCGGGACAGGTACAGGTACTGGGACGCCAAATAGTACCAGTGTCGATACGCAATCTCTGCTGATCAAGCGGCACGCTGCAGTGCTTGGGCTGGGTGCGCTAGTGCAGGCCTTCCCGTACGTGTCACCGCCTCCGATCTGGATCCCTCGGATTCTAGCGACGCTGGCCACCAGTGCGGCCAACGATCCAGGAATGGTGGGAAAGAGCGTCAAGACTGTACTGGGCGACTTCAAGAAAACAAGACAGGACACTTGGCATATCGACAGCCGAGTGTTCACCGAGGACCAGTTGGCCGATTTGGAAGGTGTCTTGTGGAAGAATTACTTTGTATAGCCCTATCCTATCCTATCCTTTTTGGAATTGTTTTACAGAATTTGTTTAGAAAAATAGTAGTGGTAGGAATAATATACACGTTTTTGCCGCAACTTGTGTCGCAACCCACATACGATACGGGTGATCGACATGACACCTTTCCCGTCCGTCGCCCCAAACTCTATCTCGGTAAGGGTGTCTAAGATGCATGGACCAGTACGAGCTACTGTGAGACCTGCGTCGTATAGATATATGTATATGTTTCAGAGTGCGGCTTTGCCTAACCTGGAACGGGAACGGGAGCGGGGGGATAATAGCGGGCGAAAGGCGTAAATACGATATTTTTTCACAAAATACAATTGGTTTTTACTTTTCCACTCAAATACATACATTTTTTTGTTTTGAAATCTTTCACAATCCTCTTAAGCACGTACTGCACGAGGCTGCTGATTACCACCTCGGTTATTATTCTGATTTTGGTTCTGGTTCTGGTTCTGGTTTTGGTTCTGGTTGTTGTCATTGCTTTTGTTGCTGTTATTGTTCTGACGGTTTCCACCCTGCTGTCTCTGGTTCTTATGATGAGCATTATTCTGGCCCTGTTGGCCTCCCTGGTTGTTTCTGTTCTGGTTGGAACTATTATTACCTCCCGTGTTCTGGTTATCCAATTGATGACCACCAGCTGCCAACCGTTCGTTTCGTTCCGCAAGCTGCACCGCCTTGTCAGCCAAAGTCTGGGCCAGGCTTTGCAACTTGGACACCTCCACACCTTGTCTAAACACCACGGCGTTCGTCTTTTGATCCAAAGCCGCCGCAATATCCTCACTAGCAATCATCTTGGATACAACCGCTGCGACTCGCCGTGGAGACAAGTCAAATAGAGACGATAGCGTGTCCAACGACAAGGTCTGATAATAACTCCCGTAGCTGAACAAATACGTTCGCAACCCTTCTTGCTGCAACTTGGCTGTCAACATGGTCTTGATCTCAGTTGGCTTGGACATCAAGTTCCAAATCTTGATCGCAGTCAACAAGTCTCTGGCCAAACTCCAATCCCCATTCAACAACGCCTTGGCAGCTTGCATGATATGATCTCGAGTGTTTTCTGGTGGTCCAGTAAACACTTGACGGTCATGGTAATCCAACATTCGTCGGAACGGTTTGGAAATCACCTTCTTCTTGGCATCAGTAGAGTTACCCAAAGACGCCATGGACGGAATCTCAATCAACAACGACGCCGTCAAGTATACACATTCCAAAAGCTCCAAGTT
>JAKTPN010000253.1:0-56003 GCA_030557665.1 Blastobotrys apis
TTTTTAACCGCCACGGAATTTTAACGGCATGTTTTCCAATGGAAAAAACTCCGAACCGAAACATAATGAGTGCCACGATAAACAAAATTTGTATTTACTACACTGCGTGCGCCCCGTTAAATTCAAACGTTTTCATAACCAAATGCGGTGTCCATAGTACTTGCACAGACCAGGGGTGGGATTATCATACCCGTACATAATTTGTAAGTCATATCCATACATGGTATATGCCGCGGCGAAGTCGGGATTTACCCCTTTTGAACGTTATAGATCCTGATTTGCGCGAAATATTATTTTGCATTCGTAATATCATTGCTGCTGGTTGGATATTCGGTATATCCGGCCATTAGTAGTAACCTTCAGATCTCATGCGCTATATATCCTTTTATCTTTAGCCAAGCCACTGGCGATGGATTCGCGCTGGCCAAGCGTTTTGACTAGTAATAATACAAGTTCCCTGCATGCTTCAACTTCCGGCCCGCTGATCACCTGGAACAATGAATCTCCGGTGATCCGGCTGGCATTTTGCTTTGGCTTGGTGCAATTACGTTACCGGTGCAGCCAACATCTATATGTATAAAACTTTCTCAAGCATTCTATTATTCTATGATATCATACATGTCTGGGATGAAAACTTTTTTTTTCATATTATTTCACAGGTCAGACTGGAGCCTGTATGTCTTACGGGTTCAGGGCTCTGCTTTTTCGAATCAAGTGGCCAACCGATGACGATTTCAATCTCCTTATCCAGGCTTAGGCATAGGCTCAAGCTCAAAGGTCCTCCAATATGGTTGAACGTTATCCCCACCACTCGTATCCGACGCATGACATAATCCTTTTCTCCCTATTCTACTCTGTATCACAGTCTCGCTATTCTATAGACAAAACCCAACCATCAATAACCCTGGAAATTCTACAGCTCCGAACACACTCCGAATCCGGATTAATTCACCCATCCCACGCCATCATATGCCGGAAAAACGAGGTTGCTCCGTCGCATAATTCGCATCTCAAAGGTGCATTAAAAAGCGGAAGCAGGTATAACAAGCATCACACTCGCGTGCGCAAGTTGGAACCCAGATATCAAGCAAATTTATAACATCAACAACAAGAAAACCAATTGACTGTCTATAGCTACTCATTTTTTTTTAATAAGCTTTGAGGCAGCGTTGTAGAGACGAAAAATGCGGAGAGACCTACTCTCTATGCAGCAATGTTAAGCGGAGCAGTTCAAAAAAAAAAACCTAGTTTTAAAATTAACAGTAAAAAGAGCCTAAACAGAAACCAAAATGCAAAGTGTTGCTCCATAAGCAGCCAATTGTCGATAACAAGCACAGAAAGCAGTTATAACTCCGTAGCCAAAATAAAAAGAAAAAGCATCTGAAAATGCTATGACGGTATTTGAATCTCGATCCATCGATCCATCGCACAGTTTGAAGGACAGAATAGGAAAAAAAAAATCTCGCTGCTCTTTGCAGATCAAGCAATCGGCTATTCTCAAAGCTGTAACTAATTCCCAAATGATAACAACAAATCTCCCTAAGTCTCAAAAGCCGCGCGCGCAGAGATGTGTGACATCACAATGTTTTTCCCTGCATGCGCGCAGACCTGGGCGCTTCTTTTTCTTATTCTTCTTCTTCTTCTTCTGTTGTGCTTTATTTTATTTTTTTTTGTTTCGAGCCGCTCCGCGATGTAGCTTGGCGGGCGGCGCTGGACAAGACAGAAAAAAAAATAATTCGGAAAAATCCAAAAGAAAAAAAAGTAAATTGCCTTAGTAAAGACGTAAAGTTATATCCCCCCGATTCTTTTTGTAAAAAGGTTATAAAAGAACGATGATCCCCGCTTTTTTTTTTTTTTGTGGTTTATCTTTTCATTGACTTATCAACAACAAAATGAGTTTTCTAACAGCAGGCATTAGTGCCCGAACAAATACCTACGGGTTTACGGGTAGACAGCTCAGAGTGATGGTCACTTTCGTGGCTGTTATGGGATTTTCTCTATTCGGTATGTTCCTATCAACAAAACGTTTTTTTTTTGTATTGTGTTAAAACTAACAAGTTTAAAACAGGTTATGATCAAGGTCTTATGTCCGGTATTATCACCGGTACACAATTTAACGACGAATTTCCTCCAACAAAAGGTAAAACCCATCATGCTACTGTGGTGCAAGGTGCTGTTACCGCTTGTTACGAAATTGGTTGTTTCTTTGGTGCATTGTTCGCCTTGTTCCGAGGTGACTATTTCGGTCGACGACCATTGGTCTTGGCCGGTTCTGCTATTATTATCATCGGTGCTATTATCTCTACCGCTGCATTCGGTACTAAATGGGGTTTGGGTCAATTCGTTGTTGGCCGTGTAATTTGTGGTGTTGGTAACGGTTTAAATACTGCTACTATTCCAGTCTGGCAATCTGAAATGTCCCGAGCTGAAAACCGAGGTTTCTTGGTCAACTTGGAAGGTTCTGTTATTGCTATTGGTACTTTTGTTGCCTACTGGATTGATTTTGGTCTTTCTTATGTTAATACTTCTGTTCAATGGCGATTCCCAGTTGCTTTCCAAATTGTGTTTGCTGCTATCGTCTTGATCGGTATGTGGGGTATGCCAGAATCTCCACGATGGTTGATTAAAAAGGGCCGACATGAAGAGGCTCTTCAAAATCTTGCTGCCATGAATGCCTCTACGGTTGATGATCAAATAATCAAGGATGAAGCTCGTGTTATTGCAGATGGTGTTAGCCGAACCGGTGAACAACTTGGTTTCTCAGAATTGTTCACCAGTGGTCGAAGTGCTCATTTCCGACGAATGGTTATCGGGTCTTCTACTCAATTCTTCCAACAATTTACCGGTTGTAACGCTGCCATTTACTATTCTACAGTCTTGTTTGAAAGTTCTATGAACCAATCTCGACGAATGTCTTTGGTTATGGGTGGTATTTTCTCTACAATCTACGCCCTTGCCACTATTCCATCCTTTTTCATGATTGAACGAGTTGGTCGACGAAACTTGTTTTTGATTGGTGCTATTGGTCAAGGTTGTTCTTTTATGATCACCTTCGGTTGCTTGGTTCACCCAACTAAGCAAAACGCCAAGGGTGCAGCCGTTGGTTTGTTCTTGTTTATTGTCTTTTTCGCATTTACAATCTTGCCATTGCCATGGATTTACCCACCAGAAATCAATCCAATGAAGACTCGAACTGCCGCTGCTTCCATCTCTACATGTACCAATTGGTTGTGTAACTTTTCTGTTGTCATGTTTACTCCAATTTTCATTGGTGCGTCTCAATGGGGATGTTATTTGTTTTTCGCTATCATGAACTTTATATTTGTTCCAGTCATTTTCTTCTTTTATCCAGAGACTGCAGGGCGATCTTTGGAAGAAATGGATATCATGTTTGCCAAGGCTCATAATGAAGGCAAGTATGTGTGGCGAATTGCCCAAACCATGCCAAAGATGTCTCCAGAGGAGATTGAACATGAAGGTGAAATTGCTGGGTTGTATGAACCAACTAATGAAAAGGGTGGTATTGGTACCAGTCACTCTCATGATGAAGAAGAAGGTGTTATTGGCAATGACAACAACAATACCACTGGTTCGGAGGATGATTCTGACAAGCCAGAAGATAATGAATATACCCAAGGTACAAGCAGTACTTCGACTCAAGTCGGCCGATAAACTGTTAATAAAATAAGTTCGGGTTTGATTTGTTTTGATGTTGATTTTTTATATTTTTGTTATGTCTTTTTTTGTGTGTTAATAATAACTATTTTTCGTTGAATATAGAGCTTTTTTTTTAGGTGAGCAACCGATCAATATTTTTCATATACATACTTACAAATACTTGTTTGCTTTCAACCAAGACACGACATCGTCACGGTCTCGTTTCAACCAGCCAATTCTGGAAGTAATTCTGTCTTTGATAATCTCAATCGACTTGTCATAACCCTTGGTAGTCTTGCCACTAAAGAACTGATCAACGTCTTTGATACTTTCTTCAGAAGACAAGCCACCAGCAGCAATCTCCACAATATGACCAAGCATACCAGTAGATGGAGGGAATTTGGTATGAATAGCATCCCAATTCTCCTTCATCCACGTCCATAATTCCTGACTACCTTCAGAAGTACCATTGAACCCAGACATGGTATAAAACACATCTTGAGATCTCACAGTACCATCCAATGCAGCCTTCAAAGTCTTTGCACGAACTGACGCATCTTTACTTCGTCCCAAAGTTCTCAAGGCCATGTTACCTTCAACTGAACTCTTTGGAGACTTGTAAATCTTCACCATCTTGTCAAACATTTCCGCGCCACCATACTTGGTAGCCGCGCCAAACACTGTACTCCGCAAATTTGGATTAATAGCCTTATCATCCCCTTCGTCATACTTGCCAAACAATGCCTTGGCATGTTCAACATACGCTGGAATCTCGGCTCCGACTGCCGATCCATATAGCAACGCCTTCAACTGCTGCTCAAGCAACCCATCAGCCTCCGCAAATTCGTACCCAACTGCCTTGCTCTTATCAGAAACAAGTGCGGCTTGGAACTTCTTCAACGCATCTTGAACTTGCTCTGGTTCAGCCTTCCAAACTGTTCGCAATCTGACCAAATGAGACAACATTTCGTTCCAGACATTGTATTCTGGTTCATTCTTCCATTTAGATGCAAGTTCAAGGAACGCAGAAGTCTTTTGATACCCAGAACTACCCAACGCTCCAACGTCAGAAATCAACCCGATTCGATCTTCAACAGATAGCAACCCAGATGCACCAGCATCGCCAAGCTTTTCAATTCGGTCCAAAGGATACTTGACTCGGTAAAGCCCGGTTTGTTGAGAGTTGAGCTTGTAAAATTCTGGATCAGTAGTAATAGTGATTTCTCGGTCGTTCATCATAGTATCAGCAACACCAGATTTAGTCTTGACAGCCAAGTTCAAAGGATACAAGGCCTTGTCTTCTTCTGGCTTGACATCACCAGTGGACAAAAATCGGTTTTGAGTACAGTGGACTTGGTCACCAGATTCATCAACAGAAACCAATGGGAACCCAACAGTCTTGGTCCATGGACCCATAACACCAACAACGTCCTTACCAGAAGCTTCAGACAATGCCTTCCACAAGTCATTGGTGACAGTGCTACCATAAGCATGTCGCTTCAAGTAAATAGCAACACCTTTCAAAAACGTTTCTTCACCCAACCAAGTAGAAATCATCTTGATAACAGAAGACCCCTTGGCATAAGAAATGGCATCAAAGATTTGGTTCACCTGGTCTGCTCGTTCAATAGGAACTTCAATTGGATGAGAAGATCGCAAAGAATCTAAAGCCAAAGATTGTTGTAGAGTATCAGTGACATATGTTTCCCATACTCTCCATTCTGGGTAAAACGTGTTGCAAGCGTACCAACTCATCCAAGTGGCAAAACCTTCATTCAACCACAAACCTTCCCACCATTCCATAGTAACCAAGTTACCAAACCATTGATGGGCCAATTCGTGTTGAACGACTTCTGCGACTCGTTGTTTGGTGCTAGCATTATCATTCTTTTCATCATACAACACGTCAACCACTCGATAAGTAACCAATCCCCAGTTTTCCATAGCACCGGCGGAAAAGTCATGAATGGCAACCATATCCATCTTTGGCAATGGATATGGAATATCAAATGTCTTTTCAAACAATGCCAATGTCTTCGCTGCCAAATCAACAGAAAATTGACATCGATCTTCCATACCTGGAGTAGCATAAACACGGACTGGGACTCGGAATGCCTTGCTTTCAACATAGCTCATTTCACCCACAATAAATGCCACCAAATAAGTGGACATTTTTGGAGTCGTGTTGAACACTGTTGTTTTCAATCCATCAGTAACATGTTCTTCCTTGACAGATGAGTTGGACAATGCAGTGTATTTCTCATCAGCAACCAAAGTGATATCATAAGTGGCCTTCAAAGCTGGTTCGTCAAAACAAGGGAAAGCTCGTCGACAATCAGTTGGTTCCATCTGAGTAGTGGCGACAACTCGTTCCTTGCCGTCATCATCCGTGTGAACCGACCGGTAAAACCCGCTCAACTTGTCGTTCAATTCACCAGTGAAATCAATTCCTAGTTGGATTTTTTCTCCCTTTTTCAACGATCCATCGCTGAAATTGAACGTGTGTGTTTCAGAATCCTCGTCATACTTGATTTCTGTAGCTTCTTCGCTATTAGATAGTTTGACAGAACCCAGAGACAAATCTTTGGTGTTCAATGCAACGGAGTTTGAATCTTCGTTGACTTGCAAGTCAATTTGAACTTGACCAATGTATGTGAACTGTTCCAAGTCTGGTTTCAAGGTCAAGTTGTAGTGCACTGGCGTGACGTTTTGTGGCAACAATAGCCGGTTTCTACAACGAGGTTAGCCATTTCAATTCGTCAATTCCTCATTTCCTCAAGAGTCTTCCAACTCCTTCAATCCCAAATTCAACATACGCGTTTGTAGTCATACTTAATCCGTGTCGAGAGTGAGAACAATATCTAACCGGTACTCGATTTGAATGATTGAGATAGTTGTTGTTGGAAACGAGAGTAGCCCTCGTCCGCGCCGCTGGTTTAAATAGTCCAGCCCAAGCAATACTGGTAGTAGTTCGACCCAGCAACCTCATGACTCCACTCTAAATCTAGCACACAAAAAAATGGAATGTTTTAGAATGCGTGGGTACTTTATTAATTCTTAATAGTACAGCCTCGAACTCCTACGCAGTGCCTTTCCGTTTCTATTCTCTCTAAGCGATGCCGTGCGTGGTTCTGTGAAAAGAAGCGGGACAGCCATGAAATTTTATCATCTTCGTAACCGCGCGCCCCGATGGATGGTGAAGACCGGGGTGAATGAAAGCATGTTTTGGCTGAATGAAATGTACGTTTTTTTTTCAACTCAGTAGGTTTATCAATTGATCGTCATTTGATGGTTTGTTTGTGGAAATATCTCCAGATTGGACGTTCATAATCGCTGGTCTCCGGTAGTTTTTATCAGATTTTCCCAAAAAGGGGCCGTTCCATTATAAATTCCGGTGCCGCGTCTCGTGAACGGCCAACGGTGCATCCAGTCAAAGTGTACACTTGGCATATCCGGTTATCCGTTGTATATCGAATATATTATACTCATTCTCCGTCTTTGGAAGATTAATGGGCGACTCCAAAAAACCGGTAGCCGACGCTTTTCCCCGGCTTCTGGTTCAAACCGTTAATAGCCGCGCGGACGACAGACTGTAGGTTACCCAGGTTACCCAGGTTACCCAGACTTACATAGGCCTGTGCGGCTCTAGCCGAGCAATTCATGTTTTTGATATAAACACCGAACGATTTAACGGTTTTGAAGATAACAGGATTCTGCGATTCTTATCCCTCTATCCCACTGTCCCACTTGATCACTATTTCAACTTTGGATTGTAGAGTCCATGGGATTGATATAAGACCTTGTTCTACCCAGCGTCGGGTTTATCTATCCCACTTCTCCTCACAATTCGTACCCCCACCGACAATCTTTTGATAATAGCACGCTTATCACGAGGATTTACTGTAATCCACCAGGGTTTGCTTGCTTTACTCTGCCTCGTTGTAGATATTGCGTTCCCCCCGCCAGAAATATACCCCGTATCATACCTTCTTTCTTTAAAAATCCAACCCGCCCGGCGGGATGAACATCCCATTGCTGATAATCGTCGCGAAGTGAGGAGTAAGATAAGGCATGTGGGTTGTTTATAAATTCGCGATAAAACCCTAATTTGGCAAGTTAAACATATCTCCCTTCTACAATGAGTACAGATCCTGCAGACAGAGCCTTGGCAGGGCATCAAAATCAAGCGCCGCCCGAATCAGCGGCTACGATTGAACAGCATGACAACTCGGCGGATATTGAAGACATGAAGCCCGGGTACATCTCGCCGCCTCAACCGTACAAACTCGGGTTTCTCAGAATCCCCAATTACTACTCGACGTATTTCCAGGTATTTCTAGTCGGGGTGGTGAATTTCCTCTCAGTGGGGATGTATAACGTGTTGATTTCACTTGGAGGATCGGGCCAAGTGGATCCAACAACCTCCGATAACTCAAACACGATTCTATACTGCGTGTTTGCCGCAATGGCGCTGGTATCCGGGTCATTGATCAACTACTTTGGACCGAAATTGACCATGTCTGTTGGTGCAATTGGGTTTGCTCTATACGGGGGGTCGTTCTGGTGTTATAACCATACATCCAACAACGGGTTTGTCCTATTTGCCGGCGCAGCATGCGGAATTGGAGCCGGGTTGTTGTGGACAGCCTGCGGGACTATTGTTATGGCGTACCCTACGGAATCGCAAAAGGGGCGATTTGTATCCATCTTCTATTTCCTGTCGTTCCTTGGTAGCGTCGTCGGGGGGATCATCCCCGTGGCGCAGAATTTCAGCAATAAAGACGCTGGTAGTGTTAGCGATGGAACGTATGCCGCCCTGACAGTGCTGATGATCATCTCCGGCCTCGCGTCCTTGTTGATTGCAAACCCAGAGAAAATCATCCGGTCGGACGGCACACGTGTGGTCATGGACAAGACTCGGCGGTCGTTAGTTGAAGAAATCAAGAACATTTACTGGGCGGTGAAACAAGACACGTTTATCCTGTGGTTCCTGCCGTTTTCATTCTCATGTTTGTTCTACGCGGCGTACCAAACCAATGACTTCAACGCCTACTTTTTCAATGTCCGGACCCGGTCCATCAACGGGCTGCTTTATGGGATCTCGCAGTTGATTGGATCCGTCATGTTCGGTGTCTTACTCGACACGCCGTTCGCCTCGCGGCACCGCCGTGCCCAGATCGGATGGGGTGCATTGTTTCTTGTCATTTTCGTTGTTTCGCTACTGGGGTACTTCCCCATGCTGGAGTCTCAACGTGGAGTTCCATACACCCCACCAATGGATTTCACCGACGGTGCCAAGGCTGCGAAATTCATGACCTTGTTTTTCTTCTACGGGTTCCAAGACGGCATGTCCCAGGGGTACTCATTCTGGATCATGGGAACGCTATCCAATAACCTGGAGGTCCTGTCGATTTATTCCGGGCTGTTCAAGATGTTTGGCGCAACCGCTGCCGCTATTGCCTTTGCTATCGATGCGGATAAAGTCCCGTTTGTAAACATGTACGCGGCGTATTGGTCCGTGTCGTTGGTGGGTTGCCTTTGTCTAGTCCCGTTGGTGTTTATTCGAGTGAATGACAGGACCATGGAGCTTTAGTACGGCCTATAGAATATATAGTAAACATTATGATAAATTAATTCTGGAACAAGAGCCGCTCAGAACGCGGCGCCGCATTATGAAAATTTGAGTGAAAGAAATGAATATTTTTTTGTTTTACGAACATATATATAATCATGAATCCCACATTCAAGTAGAATAGATTGCTTTGGAATTTTGCTCACTTGTTTACAAATCTTCGTGTTCTTCTTCCTTTTCAGCCTTCTTGTCATCCTTCTTGTCATCCTTCTTGGAATCCTTCTTTTCATCCTTCTTTTCATCCTTCTTCTCATCCTTCTTCTCATCCTTCTTCTCATCCTTCTCGTCATCCTCCTTCTTTTCATCCTTCTTGGCGGCAATCAAGTCGTCAATATCAACCTTGTATTTACCACTTTCCTTAATAAAAGAAGCCAATCCCTGCAAAGTTCGGGCACCAGAAAACTCAACTGGCTTATCCTTGGCACCAGCTGGGTACAATTTAATAGTTGGATACCCTTGCACTTCATCCGGAACATCATTGGTAGTATGATCAACCTTGGCAACAGTAACCTTGTCCTTAAATTCAGGGGAGTTGAAATACAATTCACCCAATTCTTCATAAATTGGAGCCAAGTTCTTGCAATGCCCACACCATGGCGCATAAAACTCAACCAACACATCCTTCTTATTGTCCAAAACAATGTCATCGTAATTCTTACCAACAATAGTGGAAACTGGACCTTGCTTTTCTGGAATAGGATCACTCTTGACAGATGGTTCCAACTTACCAGAAACAAAGTCCTTGACAAACTTGGTCAAAGACTTTTTGGTAATCTTGGCATCTTGAGAAAGAACATATTTCAAGTTCTTGGTGAAATCTTGAATTGCCACAGCTGGCCATTCTTCCTTAAGGTTGACATTTTGAGCATGGCCACCATACAACTTGGCGTCCAAAACACCGATATGAGCCTTACCCTTCAATTCAGAGTGCAATGGCTTGAGAATATCAACAATTTCTTCTCGATCTTCGTCACTATCGGCAAAGACATACAACAATGGAGTATTAGAAGTAGCATAATCAGAAAATGTGGCTGGTCCAATCTCACCAATAACTGGGAAAGATTCAACATTGACAAAGTTGGTTAATGCTTCTTCAGTGAATTCGAACCCCTTGAGACTTGGGTCGTAAAGAACCTTTGGTTCATCAAATGCCTTGAAAATAACAGTAGCTGGGAACTTTTTGACACCCAGTTCTTCTGCAAGCTTCTTATCCTTGGATCCACCAAACACAAACTTTTCACGTAGGGTTTCAGCGACATTTTGGAAGGTGCTGTTGTGAGTCTTGTCGTCAAAGAACCCGAGCACGGTAAAGTCGTTGGATTCTTTGAATTCTTCAATATTGTCAGGAGTAACAGTAGAGACAGCTGGAAGAGATTGTCGAATCATATAAGATACAATCGCGTCAGATTTTCTAGCACCTTGATAAGGAGTTACCTTGTCTGCACCATGGAAAACCTTCAAGGTTGGGTATCCTTGAATCTTTTGTTCAGCACATAGTACTTCTTCTTCAGTACAGTCAACCTTTCCGATCTTGATACCCTTTTCCTTCAATGTACTTGCAGCTTCTTCATATTCTGGAGCAAGACTCTTACAGTGACCACACCATGGAGCAAAGAACTCTGCCATGACAACAGGGTTGTCATTGACAAATGAATCAAAGGAGTCTCCAGTAAGTTGCAGCACATCACTAGCGCTTACACCTGCAAGTACCGTTGCCAATGTCGTTAGAATAACACTTGAATACTTCATTTTCGAATATAAATATGTGATAATAAAAAAACAATAACAAATCAACAACAGAAATATTTAGGACCCTCGAGATCTGTAGAAAGAAAAAAGTGTGAGGAAAGTAAAAAAAGTCCTTTTGGTGTTAACTTTATAAAAAGGCGAGGAAACTCAAATCGATTTATAATCGCGAGAAAGATGGGTATTAGGGGTTGACGTGGCAATAGGGTAAACCTCCCACCGAACAGGTATATTGCCACTTCAACCTGACATCATCTATACCTCGCCACTGCATATTGACATTTCAAGAGATTATTATTAAAACTATTAGTAAATTCAGTAAATTTAGTAAATTTAGTAAATTTATGTATATATACGTGTAAATACCATGATGTTCTTGTCTAGGACTTGAGCTGATGCCACAGTAAGGTTAAGAAAGTCATCAGTTCGCTTATTCTGTTTAGTAATCCTGTGAAATAAAGAACACCGTGTTCAAGTGCGGCGCGATCGGTGATGCCAGCAAAAAGTGGGGGTGAGAAAGAGAGCCTGCGTGCTGAAAATTACCAACACCGCCTGTATTTTTCAGCACGGCTAGGTAATCTGTTTGGGAGGATTGTACGCTAATATTTATCAAAGGATATTTTTGAAGCAACAAAGCCCCCCAAAGCTTCTTTATTTTAATTCCATAGAGACAAATAACCCTTGAATAAAAGGGCGGCTGTATATAGACCATTTGAACAAAGATGGCAGAAGCAGAACAAGATCAGATATCGATTGAACAGCATAATGCGGTTGTATGTTTGAAAAAAAAACAAGCACCCCCCAAATGAGAAGGCAGAACTAACATTAACAATCCAGGAGGCAATCCGTGAATTTCTCAAATCAAAAACCTCGTACGACGTTTTGCCAGTGTCGTTTCGATTGATTGTACTAGACACGGCGTTATTGGTCAAAAAATCATTAACAATTCTATTACAAAATGGAATTGTTTCTGCACCATTATGGAATTCGCAAACGTCAAGGTACGCCGGGCTGTTGACGGCATCGGATTATATCAATGTAATTCAGTATTACTTTCAAAACCCAGATAAAATGGACTTGATCGAGCATTTCACTTTGAATGGTCTTCGAGATGTGGAAAAGGCTATCGGTGCAGATGCTATTGAAACGATTTCTATTCATCCGTTTAAACCGCTGTACGAAGCTTGCATGAAAATGATTGAATCAAAAGCACGACGAATCCCATTAATCGATAAGGACCAAGATACTGGCCGGGAAATCGTGGTGTCAGTACTAACACAATATCGAATTTTGAAATTCGTTGCATTAAATTGCAAAGAAACTCGAATGCTAATGAAACCATTGTCAAGTTTGGATGTTGGAGTATTTGATAATCTCGCCACTGCGTCAATGACAACGCCAGTTATCGACGTTATCCATATGTTGGTCTCCAGAGGAGTATCTGCAATCCCAATTGTTGATGAACAGAACCGGTTATTGAATATTTATGAATCTGTGGATGTATTGGCGTTGATTAAAGGTGGAATTTATACAGATTTGAGCTTATCAGTTGGTGAAGCATTGATGCGACGTCCTGACGATTTTGAAGGTGTTCATACATGTACTGATCAGGACCGTCTCGATACTATTATGGATACAATAAGACGGTCAAGATTACATCGTTTGATTGTTGTAGACGATACGGGTGTTCTCAAAGGGGTTGTCACGCTCAGTGATATTTTAAAGTATATTCTATATGAAGGTTGATATCACTCCTTCATTTTTCAATTTTTTTTTTTTTTTTTTTTTTTTTTTTAAAAAAAAATTCTCTGACAGTCTATAATTATTTAATCATCTTGAATCGCATCTGAATTGTCGTTTTCTTCATTTTCGTCAAATATACATGGTACCGAGACTCTTCTTGCTCCGTAGCGAAATTGTTGTGGTTCATGCAATTGTATAGGTGGTGGTGGTGGTGGTTGGAGTTGTTGTAGATGCATTTTTTGATTTTGAGTCGTTGGAACACAGTGTTCTGGAGAATATACAAATTCGGGATCTTCTTGACTATTAGTACCAGTTTCAAAGTGTGGATCGGTTCGTTCAAGTAAAGCTTCAGAAGGTGGGGTAGAAGATAACGGTATGCTGCAGTCAATCTGCACTGTTTTCCGCTCATGATGCTTCTCTCCATCTGGTTGTTGCTCCTTTTCCTCCGGCTTTTCTATATCATCCCCAGTACGACGACGGTAATGATTTCGAGATGAAATCTCCGATTTACCAGTCAACGCCGCATCACATCCTAGTCTTGTCACTTCAGTTGGAGATCGAACCGATTTGGTGATAGCTATTGGAACTGGAACTGGTGGTGGTGCACCCTGATTCACCAACGGCTGTAATAGTCTCACCACCATGCATGTAACATTATCAGTAGAACCACTTTTCAAAGCATGTCGAACCAAAATCTTGGAAGCTTGTTTTGGATCCATCACATGCCGTACCAAATCAACTGCCGCTTGATCTTCACAAACATCCCATAACCCATCGCATGCAATGATGAAAAATTCATCTCGTTCTGGATCCAATACTGTCTCAGTAGTATACGGTTTCCCACAAACAAATTGTTTATAATCCAGGTCACCTAGCGCTCTTGTAACTGCTAACGACCCTTGAACCCGATTGTTAAGGATATGACCTCCATGTTTTCTTATACGCCCGCACTCTTCAAAGTCAGTAGTTCGATGATCCTGTGTTAACCGTTCACTTTGTCCACCATTACACAACACAATTCTAGCATCTCCAACATTTGCAGTATACAGCGACCTTGATTTATCCACTGGGTTATTCTTCACATATGCTACAGCAGCCGTGCTTCCCGAATTGTCGTAATCCTTCACTTGTGGTAGCAAACCATCTACTTCGTCGAACGTGCCAGCAAGAATTGCAGCATGTTGCCATTGCGATCCATATTTCTTCAAATTCTTTGCTAATACCAAATGTAAACGCTGGGAACACCAATCTGCTGTATTCGGACCTGCATGACCATCAAACACCGCAAAGTATCCATCCCCGGGATTAATGAAATCTAGCACGCTTCGGTGAGCATCTTCCATAGTCTTTCTAAAGCGAACATTTCTAGTAGCTGTAGCGCCATACGCTAAGATCATGGTTAATGGCGTTTAAATGAATGTTTTTTTTTTTTTTTTTTTTGGTTTTGGAAGCGATAGGGGAAAGGGGGAGCAAAATGTTTTGGCAGAAAAAATAAAGTGGGTATGAAGATGCCAAATTAATCTTCCCGACAAGTCAGTTTAAAGTGCCCGAATATGGGATTTCTTTGTCTCGGTGGTTTATATGGGGACACCACTGAATGCAATGATGTAAGGTGGATGGGTTTTGGCATAATATCTCCACTTTGGTTATTTAATAAATTATTGAGAATAATATTTGGCACTACTGATCAGTCAAGTTGCGTCATTTGAGCATTAGCGTCTAAAAAGGAGATTTCCTAGAACATGTTGGGTGGAAAAGGAGCTTATCGAAGCTAGGGCCGAGCTACAGATCAATAACCTCATCTCTGCATCACCTGAACACGTGCTTGGTAACCCCTGGAAACTGGGTTTGAACGGTGATTGGAGAGAGGACCTTCGCTACGGTTTTTTATACAAACGGTCAATTTTGGCAGTCCAACGGAGTAGTATTCACAGAGTGTATAAAGGGTGGAATTTTTGACTATTTACACAATTTTGAATATTTATTGCACGGAATCGTCATCATACATATATATATATACAAACGCATCAAATGAGCAGCTAAAATGCCTCAACTCCAAATGAACTACCCTAAGGTTCTAGGTAACTATCCAAGCTACCCGAACTAACGGTCATAATACCAGTGTTTGGAACCTTGGTGAAGAAATTGCGCTGTACTTAGATAAAGGCTACGAGTACTCACCCCGTTCTCTATCAACAGATTCGAGTTTACTTGCATGGATTGCAATTACACTTGTTGGTTGAGCTCTTCTCGAAATATATACGTGAGGACTTTTACTAGTTGGAGTGCAGCACATTATCACTATTACATGATGCTCAACCGTAGCATCAGCGTCTCACCCCACACATATTCTACATTCAACTTTTGCTCTTTTTAACAACAGATTCGACCTCGACTCTATCATCAAAAAAAGTAAAAGACGCGTCAGAAGCCAGTAGTGCAATAGCAACGACACTGCGCCGAAGAATCATGAGCATGCTCAGAGGATTCTTCAACTAACAATCAAAAAATGGCGTAAAAATAAAACAAGTCTACATGAGACAAGTTTAGCAATCACGCTAAACAGAACAGAATACTACACATTAATCTAAGCCAATTAGGCAAAGAGATGTAAGGAAAAAAAAAAAAAAAGAAGCTTCGCTTGGCGGGAACGGGCTCCTTTTATAGTTTTTCGGTGGCGATTGGGAGTTTGGCCCGCACACTGTGTGACTGTTTTTTCTTTCATGCATACTGAGCGCGCCCCAGATCGGTGGCGTCGGCTACGTTAGGGTAAGGGCTTTGAGATTTAGGAGAACCATAATCCACATGAATAGTATTGTACTGTTATACGTTTATAATATTTATGCAATTATTAAATCAAAACAATTTTGCTGTACCGCGGCAATGATCCAGTGTTGACTGGTCGTAGGCAAAAACGTTTCACTCAAATATTTTGAGCCGCGCATATCTTCCTGTTTTGATCCAGGTTGTTTCTACATTGAACAAAAACCAAAAAAAAAGTAAAGTACAAACGGGGTATTATTACACAAAGATCATTAGCTACATTCAAATATACTAAGAGTTAAATAAAGGCACATGGTCAAACCATATGAATTGAAGGGGTAAAATCACTGTCGTTTTATTTTATCGAATCATCATCGCCTTGCCCATATCCTTGGATGCAATAGCCGACGACGCCGACGACGAAGACTTTTTGCCAACATTTTCGAAAATCTTCCAAAACTTCAAGTTTTCATCAGATGCACAAGTCGCCAACGTCTGTCCATCTGGAGACAATGTAGAGTGCAGCACACGAGAATCATGTGCCACAATCTCGACATTTTTGGTCAAGGATGGATAAGACCAGATGGTCAAATGGTTATCTGGGAAACCATGAGATGAAACGATTTCTTTATAAGTGGAACTCCACTTCAAAGATGTAACCTGAGACCCAGTATCAATAGAATTGACACGAGCACCAGTAGTGGAATTCCAAAAATGAATGTGCTTGTCTTGCGAACCGCCTCCCGTTGATAGCAAATTTAATTGCCATGGACACCATGACAATGCCTTGACTGCAGCCTTGTGATTGGATTTGGAAAATTTTGGAGTTGATGATCGAGCATCCCAAATGTTGACAATGTTATCGTTCCCACCAGATGCTAATTGAGATCCATCTGATCTCCATTCCAACCCACAGACTTCGGCGCTGTGATTGTTGAATTCGGAAACCTTGTGCTCGGCGATTCGAACATCATGATTCCAAATCGACCCATCTCGGCAACCAGAAGAAAGAATATGCTTGTCCCAAGACATTACACCAACTCTTGCAGAATGGCCATTCATGGACCGCAATTTGACTTGTTCTTCAACATCCCAGATTTGAATATCACCGTCACTGAACCCAACACTCAAATATGCACCATCACCGGACCATTTAACGCCAGAGACATATGAACTATTTGGGCTTTCCATCAGCGATTCCACAGTACCAGTATTAGCATTCCAAACGTATACTGACTGTTCCAGAGCAATGGCCACCTGGTTACCGCAAGACCAATCCAACAAGTTGAGATAATAGTCGTCAATAAGACCTGGAGCATCCAATACACGTTCTGGAGCTGTCGGTACTTTTCTTCGAAGCTGTGCATTCACTGATGGTTTCAATGGTCGGTTGTATTGGGTTCTCAAATCAATTGGTTTGGATGATTGAGGAGCAGCTGGTTGGAATTCCAGAATTCGAGTGTTCAAAGCAACACCACATGCTTCAGCCAAAGAACTGGAAGAAGCTGGTGAAGTCTTTTCATTCTCTTGTTCTTCAACCTTGGATTTGGAAGCATAAGAGTTTTGTCGGTTTGGGATAAATCGGTCACCATGGCAAGAAGCTCGAACTTTGCTTGTCTTGGGGCTGCTATTGGATACTTTTGCATTCGATCCGACAAGGCCAAAATCTGATAATATAGCATCATTTCGAAGCGGTGATGATGGCTTGACGACACCTTTTGGCACATATGGAGAGCCCTTTTTTGGTGTATGCAAATGGCTGACCATCGCAGCTTCATGCAGACTGTTGAGCTTTCTTGATGGTGAATCAAAGAACAATGTTCTTCGAGTAGGTCGAACTGGAGTACTAACACTCATTTTTTTCTATAAAGTCCTTTTTTGAATAATTTTTTTGGTTGTTTATTTTTTTAAAAAAAAAACTTGGCCAGCAAGTTCAAAATAGAGATGCAATTAAGTGAATGGATGAAAAACAGAGGAAACACAAACAAAAAGAAAGGTCCAGCCTTTGAATAAACTGCAAAGTAACAAAAAAAAAAACTCAAAGCGAATAAAACGGTAAAGTAGGAATAAAAAAAAGGAGGTGTCAACAATAATTTCGAGCTTCTAAAGGCTTTTTATATTTGTTTGAGGAATAGAAAGACGTTACTGCCGATCAGTTCCCAATACGGCAATAGGTCAACAAACACATCCCGCAACTCAATATTTGCCGATGCCGATACCAATGCATATATATCCCGGGCGCGTTATAAAAAACTTTTCTCGTGACGTACGTGACAGATTATTTTGGTGAAATTCATCTTTTTCGGCTAAATATATATCCAATCGGTTGCTGTCCATTGTTCTATCCGTACACCGGTAATCGATCGATTATTGTCCAAGGGTATTCAAGGCGTTAATATTTATTAGTTTAGACATCACGTATAAGCTGTACAAAGATTTCCATGCAGGTTTTATCACTCACAATGCCCAGATGGTCGCTAAAAGTCAGAAATTTGGGCCTATTTTGGTTATAATACTTTAATGTTTTGACGCCTTAGTAATCTGGCAGTGCTTTCTCCCCGATAAGCCGCACAGATACCTCAGCCACTCTTAAATGTGCACAACTTGATACGATCACAGACTACATTTATCGATAGCCTGTTCAAATTCCGGAGAAGGGGGAAAATCAAACTCTGTGATCCAATCATTATGTCAGGTACGGCCTTTTAAATATCAATGTGCCATCTAATCCAAGCACATGGGTGGTGTGATGTGATCTGCTAACTACACCATCCAGTCACCTAAACACGTTTTCTCCCTATCAAAGAGTTTCAGCACGGATCAACCGACAAGGAACTTTTTCCAAGCCAAGATCTTGGTATCAAATCTTAAATAAAAAAAACGTGGTCTGTGGTCAATAATGAGCGTTCCCCAAGCCCCTTGGCATCCTGCAAAAAATCGACCAATGAGCGCGCTGCCCAGGTCCACATGGCCATGATGAGCCGTCCACCAACTCCAGAAGGGCTGTTTGAGACAAGCACAGGAAAACCACAAAAAAGACTGTTGTTATGGAGCGTGAGCTTTATCGAAATTAAATCCTAATCGGTGAATATATAATGATAATGTTATAAAAGGTGGCGATTTCCCGCCAAGTTCTTTCTTTTTTTTTTTCCTGCCCCCTATCTTTATCTCTATCTCCATTGCGCTTTAATGTCCAATATACCAGCGCTACGACTACCCGAACCAGCATTACATCTTTTACATGGTTCTACTAAAATGACTACGGGAATGGATCGAGTGTCCAAGAAACAAATTGGCGGAGGAGGTAATACTGGACAACGAGATGTAGAACGGGAACGAAAGAAGCGACAGAGAAGACTACAACATTCAGATATCGAACGACGCCGGCGAAACAGAATTAATGAGCAGTTTGACGAGCTTAAAAATATGATCCCGCCTTGTAACCAGTTCAAGAACTCAAGTGGTGGAGATGTGGGGCTGCACAAGCTAGTGATCCTTCAACATACTGTGGAGTATATCAAACATTTGACCGACTATCTCGGTTCTATTAACCATACACCACCACCACCGAATTATACAATTGCTGCTCCTCCGCAGTGCTACAGTTTATCACCACCAATCTCACCATCAACACCATTTCTTCATAATTCTGACGATAGTCAGCTTCGACGATCATCAGCTACTTCCTCTAGTTCATCGTCATCTCAAGACACATCAACTCGCATGAAAATATCTAGTTTATTGTCATAATGTGTTGTATATACACTTTATATATTTATTAATTCGTTTGCATCATTCTTCCATTACTTTTTTTGTATTGTATTATATCTTAATTGCCAAAGAACCCTTCAGCTTCCAAAAGCAATACAATTTGGTGTACAGCAGTTCGTACATCAATCTGGGTCAAGTCAACAGTCAACTTGGCGTTAGTTGGAGTTTCATACGCATCATCAACACCAGTGAATCCCTTGATTTCACCTCGTCGAGCAGCAGCATATACACCCTTTCTATCAGTAGCTTCAGCATGTTCCAATGGGGTAGACACGTGAATCAACAAACAGTCACCATTCTTTTCAATTGCTTCCTTGGCGGCATTTCGAGAATCTTCAAATGGAGCAATTGGAGCAGCAATGACTGCAGCACCAGACCGAGTCAATTCACCAGCAACAAATGCAATTCGTTGAACATTCTTGTGTCGGTCTTCTCGAGAAAAGCCCAATTCTGAGGACAATTCATGTCGGACAGTTTCACCAAGCAATAACGTGACTGGCCGTCCACCTTGCTCATTCAATGTGAATTGCAAAGCACGAGCAATGGAGTCTTTACCAGAGTTGTGATAACCAGTCAAGAAAACAGTAAACCCTTGCTGGAATCGTGGAGGATGAGATTCTCGCAACACCTTGACAACTTCTGGATAAGAAAACCATTCTGGAATTGGCAATCCAAGCTTCAATCGCTTTCGCAATTCAGTACCGGAAATATCCAAAGTCTTGACGCCTTCTGGAACTTCATCCTTTGGAGAATATTCATCCTTATCTGGCAAATAAGTCATTTGTTGGAATGGCACAACTTCAATGCCCAATTCATCCTTGTATTTTTCAACCAAAGTTTGAGCATCATATGGACCATAGAAATCAACGCCCTTGGAGTTCTTACCTGGACCAGCATGATCTCGGCCAACAATGAAATGAGTAGCACCGTAATTTTTTCGGATAATAGCGTGCCAAACAGCTTCTCGGTCACCACCCATTCGCATGGCCAATGGCAACAATGACAGCATGGCCATACCATTTGGATATCGTGGCAAAAGTGCTTGGTATACACGGACACGAGTGAAATGATCGATATCACCTGGCTTGGTCAAACCAACCACTGGATGAATCAACACGGTGGCTTGTCGCGATCGAGCGGCTCGCACAGTCAATTCTCGGTGAGCACGGTGCATTGGGTTTCTGGTTTGGAATGCAACCACCCTTTGCCAGCCCAACTTGTTGAATTGAGATCGAAGTTCAGCTGGAGTGTTTCGCAACCCAGTATAGTCGTAATGATTCAATCGGTTAATAGCTTGAATCTTACCACCAACATAGAATTCCTTGGCAGTATTGTACAAGTATTTGACTGCTGGATGGTCTGGATCACCACGGAATACTCGTTCTGCTTCCAATTGTTTATCTGGTCGATAAACATCTTCAACAGTGATAATAGCCAATGGAGAATCATCTCGGAAATCTCGCAAAGTATATCGAGCACCAGTTTGAATAGACAATGTTCCGATTTCCTCCTTGGATACATCCAAAGTAATTGGCATGGAAAACAAGGTACCATCAGCTAATCGCAAGTTATCACGAACACCATTGTAATCTTTTTCATTCATAAACCCTTCCAATGGAGAAAACCCACCAGACAAGATCAATTCTAAATCACACAACTGTCGTTCAGTCAAAGTGATATCTCGTAGTGTTTCGGATTCTTTGAGCAAGGATGTCCGGTTTGGGGCATCACGTGCCAACAAATCTTTTAGAACTCCTCCATGTGGTGCGTTGGCCATTTTTTATTTTATTTATTGTAATGGGTCTATGCTTTTGAAAAATATTTAAAAAAAAAAGAAGCGGAATCTGCTTGACTTTTATATGACCAGTATTTTTCACTGCAAAAAGCACAGCAATGCTTGAAGGAAGGAGGCGGCCGATTGCCTTATTCAGCGTGGCTGAAGCCCCAAATGACGACATTTCAGCATCCAAGCTCGCAAATCACACCTTGGAATTACGTGACATGTTGCTGGATCACACCGTTCTACTGGATCGTGATTGGCTGACCAAGCCACGCCAATCGGCTGATTCCTTAATATGAAATTTTTTTTAACTACAATCTGCTGGTATTTTTTTGCAAAATACTGTGGCACATACGAAAATCGTAACGGGCTTGCTGGTGAATACTGTGGCGTTCAGTAGGTATTCACCGTTAGAGGCTTGGCGTTATTCAGTATTTTCTAGCCACACCAATTGAGTTTCGTTAGATTGAATTTTCAATTTAAATTTTGCACTTTAATTTCACAATATACGTGCAGGCATAAATTAGCACGAGCCCACTTATCGCGTTCCCCGGTATCGGTCCGGGTTTTCGATAAGGTGTCGTCACCCCCAACAACTCACTCCGCATCTTCACAAACTCAAACGCCGAACAGCTGCATTAACCAAATTTTTTTTTTTTTTTCACGACTTGCAACTAAAGAACTTTTGTCGCTTAGTACATTATCGCTATATCAAATACCCTGGGGCTTTTTATTGAAACAACCAAAGAATACCTTTTACTTGCATTTACACCTTTTTTTTTTCTTTCTACGTATCGGCAAATGACAGGCGGCAAAAATTCCAGCGCTAGAATTCATCGGCGGCATGAGCTAATATCACAAGAGTTGCAAGATAATACCATCAATCACAGCTTTTTTGAATCTTTAGTTGGCAAGTTGCTTCGACCTGATCAAAAATGGTCTGATATGGACGACGACTTTTCGGAATTTGAACCGCCTTCCGCTGGTTCTGGTGATATATTCAGTGAAGATTGTGATGGATATAGTACCCCATTTGCTGGAATACCATGTGAAGATAACCAATTGAAGTCTGCACTGAGCTCGATTGAAGAAGAAGAGTGTTTGAAATCACCTGGTGTACTTGATACCGCGTCTGTGGATTGTACGACGGCCTCGAATTCCCCCAATTTGTTTGTTATGGATACACCAGGTATATCCGGTTGTTACAGCGAGAACACTACTCCAAATCATTTCCCCAAACCGTCACCGTCATGTATCGATAGTAATGATGGCCCAGCTTCCCCAACACCGCTGGCATCGGCTGGATCTAGAAAATCGCGGTCGTCGTTCCTAAGGTCACCATCCTATTTGAAGTCACCTGGATTGAAGAAGCGAGCAACTGCTATCAGTAAAACAACAGTTCGGTGGAGGATGAGCGTCAAGAAGGAACTGATGGATAGTGGCAAGTCTATTATGAATTTGATAAAAGCATGGTAACGGCTTAATAAAGATGCGCTGAGCCGGGCCGAGCCGCACGCAGCAGATATAAATCGCATGGGAATAATAGCTCGAGTGGTATACGTGACACTGGGTTTTAATGTTTTAACTTTAATACTTTTCACTTTTCTTTCTTAGCTAACCTATTGACCCTGAGAATAAAATTATTAATTAATTTAAGCTTGAACGGTTTTCTGTTCAGCTGTTGGGAAATCAGTATATCCCTCTGTAGTTGCACCAGGGATATAGAGAGTATTGCGGTCGTACATCGTCAACTCAATACCCTTTTCTAATCGGTCGACAAAGTCTGGGTTAGAAGTAAAGTACCGACCAATTGCGACCAACGTATTATCATATTCAGACAAGACGGTTTCCATCGCCTTTGGATCATGAGCCAGGTTTCCAGCTCGCATCCAGACACCGCTCCAAATATCCTTCACAAATGTCATACTACCTTTTTGTAAATCAATAAGCTGAAATCCTTGGATACGAGGCTCAATAGAGTGAATATAAGCCAACCGATTACCATTTTTAGCACGCTTTTCTAGCTCAGAAAGAAGATAGGAGAATTGCGGAATTGGAGTCACCCCTGGATCCACATCACCCCAAGAGTTGTACGGAGAAAACCGAAGTGCCACCTTGTCAGCACCAACAGCTTCAATAAGCGAATCAACAATTTCCAACACGAATCTCGCTCGGTTTTCAATGGACCCGCCGTATTCATCGGTTCGGTTATTAGTGCTTTCATGCAAAAATTGATCCGGTAAATAGCCATTGGCACCATGAATTTCGACGCCATCTGCACCAGCAGCTACAGCGTTCTTAGCAGCTTGGGCAAAATCCTTGACATACTGTTTGACTTCTTTGTTGGTTAATGGCCGTGGAATGTTTTTGGACTCAGCCATTGGAATATCACTTGCACCGACATAGTCTAGTCCGACTGTATCCAGATATTCCTTATAAGCAGAACGTCCTTGAGCCCACAATTGCACAAAGACATATGACTTGTTCTTGTGAACCGCATCAATGACCTTCTTCCAACCTTCGATCTGGTCGTCATTCCAGATCCCTGGTGCGTGGGAAACCCCACCGGCTTGTGGAGTGATGACGGTACCTTCAGTAATAACAAGACTACCTGGCCGGGCGGATCGTTGCCGATAGTGTTCGACATTGTACTCAGTTGGTACGTGCTCGCCGGAGGCTCGCACTCGGGTCATTGGTGCCATAACCACTCGATGTTCAAGTTTGATTTGGCCCACTTGAATTGGCTTGAATAATTGTTTAGTTGCTGCGGACATGGTAATTGGATGATTGATCTGATTGGATTACTAGGATTGTTTGATTTATTTGAGAAAAAAATGCCACCCAAAGGGCAGGTTTTTATACTTTGCTGAGGCTGAACCAGCCGGAGCTACGATGGTTTGATCGGCGCGGCTCGCATTCAAAGATTAATAATCGGAGGAGCTCCGGTGACTTAAAATTTGCTCAGAAGGTGCTCTTTTAGTGCATCGGCCCTCCGCGATATGTAATCTGAACCTTTGAGAGAGTAATCACTTTTATCTTTCAGAATTTGTAAGCTCCGGACTTTAAACTTGGTTCAAAAGCATTACAAAGCTCACCAACGAATAAAAGCTCATGTGCTTACGGGCAGTCCTAAAAGAGATCTCTTTTCTCTCCTGGGGCAGCAAGAGGCGATACCAACTAGGTAATAAAAGGGGGAACGTTGGGTGGCCAATCGAACACATTAGCGTGCATATAATGTTGTGGGCGCCTGTTAGTTAGAAAAGATACTGAAACGCGTATATTACGTAGATTACCATACATGAAAACAACGGAATACAGTACAGCTTTTAATGCGGCGGGAAGATTTCCAACAGTCTATTCTATTCTCTAAGTTTCTAAAGAGGGGGTTGTTCTATTTGGTGGCAAATTCGTAATCAGTATATCCGACTGGACCTGGAGTGTAAAAGGTATCACGGTTATATTGTGTCAATGGAACTCCATGTTCCAACCGATCAATCAAATCCGGGTTTGAAATGAAGAACCGGCCAAATCCTGCCAAAGTCTTATCATCTCTAGACATGACATGTTCTAGGTGTTCCAAATCATGGCCCATGCATCCACATCGAATCCAGATACCAGTCCAGATTTCACGGACCCATTCATGAGTACCACTGAATTTATTAGCAGTTTTGTTACCGTCCACTCGTGGTTCCACAGTGTGGAGATACGCCAACCGGTTCTTACCGTCAGAATCAACCGCTCGTTGTTCAAGTTCTGTAATCACATACGAGAATTGTGGGATAGAACTTAGGCCGATATCTACATCACCAAATCTTCCGCCTGGAGACAACCGCAACCCAACCTTGTCGGCTCCAACAGCATCAACAACCGCATCTACAACCTCCAACAAGAATCGTGCTCGGTTTTCAATACTCCCGCCATACTCATCAGTACGTTTGTTGGTGTTTGGATGCAAGAATTGGTCAAGCAAATAACCGTTAGCGCCGTGGATTTCAACCCCGTCAGCACCAGCTTCAATCGAAGTTTTGGCGGCAGCGGCATAATCCTGGACGTATTGCTTGATTTCTTCCTTGGTCAATGGACGTGGTTTGAGATCCGAGCCATTCATTGGAACGTCACTAGCACCGACGTAGTCTGACCCTTCATTATCCAACACTTCCTTACTTGCAGTTCGACCCAAAGCCCAAAGTTGAACATAAATAAAAGACTTTTTTTCGTGCACACGTTCAAACACATGCTTCCATGCTGCAACTTGTTCATTGGAGTAAATACCTGGAGCCTTTTCGGTACCTCCAGCTTTTTCAGAGATAAATGTCGCTTCACTGATCAATAAAGTCCCTGGTCGGCTACCTCGCTGTTCATAATAAGTCGCAGCAAGGTCTGCCGGTGGAATATGCTTTCCTTCTTGTCGCATCCTGGTCAATGGAGCCAGAACACCACGACTGGTCAATTTCATTTGACCAACCTGGATTGGCTTGAACAAGTTTCCATATGTTGCTGTCATTTTATTTTTGTGTTGTTGTTTATCTTGGAGATGGTCAATGGTATAGATCCTAAGATCAAAAGGATGGGTTTGGTTTCTTTTATATGAAATCCCGTCACAGCCTCGCTTACAAATCCACCTGTTTTTTTGTATTTTTTTGACAAAACGGGTACTGTCCCGATATCCAAGATCGAAATATAAACCATGCGTGAGCGAATGTCGGAACCAGCAATCGCCGTCTCGGTTCGGGCCGGGTCCGACTTTGCTATGCGGCGCAACGGTATAGCTTTCCACCGCCGCAATCGAAACTCTCTCGGGTACAGTAGCAAGGATCCTGGCGGTATCGCAGTCAAAGACCACAGCTGTGCGTTTATCTCTCGTTGAATGAATTTTACATCTGGTTGAATTAGATACGTGGGCCATATCTGCAATCTAGGGTACGTACAGATACTCCAAATACCCGTATAACCACAATCTATTAAATTACTATCTCTAAAACATACCCTTCTATCTTCGCGCTTTTGTCCTTGGTGCAGAATTATCATCACGTTCAATAACCTCACCAACACCACCCATCTCTTCATACTGGTCTTCAGCCACACGGACTTCTTCTCTTCGTTCCCACCATCGATCTTCTGACAGATCAAACCCTATACGTTTGAGTTCCTTCCCACGAGCATCTCGGTGATGCGATAAAGCCCATTCAAGGAATTGAGGTCCGGTACGAGCATAAAAAGCTCGCAAAGTTTCGAATGGCTTTGGATGTGGTAACCAAGGTCGCGGATCAGGAATGCTATCTTGTTCGATTTCTTCTTCCTCTTCCTCTTCTTCCTCCTCTTCAAAGTCGTCCTCTTCTGGCTCCTCCTCCTCATCGTCGTCATCGTCGTCGTCGTAGTCATCATCTTCATCGTCAGATACTGCTTGAGCTTCTTCCAGCTCTTTCAAGTTCTCCCAGTAAACCTTGAGACCATCTAGTCGGTTCAAATCGATGGAGTACATTGAATCAAGCATGTATTCACCATCTCCTTCTTCATAAACACCGCCGTAGATAAACAAAGTATCATCCACCACACAAGTTGTGGCGTTGAACCGTGCATGAGGCATTGTATTGACCACCGGATACACCTTCATATTTTTCACTTCTTCTTCTTCCAGTTCAGGCTCTGGAGTTTTCGTCTTCTCCACCGGCTCATCATCATCGTCCAGACCAGTATCCTTTAGAATAGCCGAAAGATTAGCTTCCAAATCTTGATCTCGGTCGATTTTAGCTTGATTGTTGGCTTCTTGCTTCCTTTTCTTTGCAGTCCTCAACCCCAAAGAAAACCAACGGTTCATTTCAACTTGATATGCAAAAAGGTTGTTGTAAAACTCTGATTGTAGTGCTTCTTCAGTCTCGTCAGTGTCGTAAACTCCACCAAACAACAAACCACGACCTTTATGGTAAACCATAGAACATCCAACTCGTAATGAAGGAGCAAACCCACTCTTTTTTCGTCTTTCCCATCTGCATCCTTTCAAATCACTCTTCATTTTCAACATCCAAGTATCTTGATGTACTTTACCTTTCTGTAGACCCTTTGCGGCTTTAACCTTGGAATATCCACCCCACAATAGCGCACCGTCACTATGAGGCAAGAAAGAATGCCCAGACCTTGCATCTGGAACAATATGAGTCTGTGGAAGTTCAATCTGTTGCCATTTATAAGCTGTAACATCAAACACCCATAGGTCGTTAAGATATGTTGTCGAAGTAGCCAAATCTCTAAAACCACCATACATCAATACGTAATTCTTCCAAAAAGTCATCCGATGACCTGACCGAGCTGATGGACCCTTCTTTTGTTCCACCTTTTGCCATTCTTTCTGTTGCGGCTCCAAGACCCAAGTATCCCCATAATGGTAGAACGTATTCTGTTTGGGCGACGAAAACTCACCACCAAACATGAGAATAATACCAGATGGATGAACGCACATGGCATGTCCAGACCTCGGAAGTGGACTGTTTGGAGACGAGATTTTTCTCCATTGGTCGGAATCCACCGAGTAGCTGTACAATTCATTATAAAACACAGCCAACGACCCATTTTGAGATTCACCCCCAAACAGTAATAGTTCCTTTTTCCCATGAACAGGTGAAGCAACCATTGTTGGGTTCAATCGCTTTGAGGGCCGATCACATGGAGTTATGGTGATAGCTTGGAACTCTTCCTGCTCTTTGGCGTAGTTTGCCAAAATGTCTTCAATGGCCATATCATCATCTTCTTCTCCGGTTTTTTTCGCCATCTTTTTATTCTTGGTATCAGATTTAGCTTGACTCTTGGCATTTTTTTCTGCCATACGAGCCTTTTTGGCGTCTTTATCCTTTTTATCCTTCTTTTTAGCCATGACGTTGGTTTTTGGGTCTGGAAAAGTTTTGGTGGTGAAAAAATTTAGGTGCTCATAAAAACCGGGGGTTATTGCTCAGCCGTGTGTCTTTTGAATATAATCCTGTTAAAATAAACATATAATTCTCCAGTATTATCTCAAACCAACGGATATTTCTTTATATTTTCCATAATCTAGATTTCTAAGCGAATAACATATTTTTTCCTGTAGGATGGCTCTTGTGCTCCAGTGTTAATTCACCGCGCCGCATGTATATTTTCCCAAAATCTCCGACATTTCCCAACGTAAACACACGACAAATACCCACCAAACAATGCAAACGCAAGAACCACAGATCCCCAACATCAACCTCAATTTTGATGGGTTGAAACATCGGATGGACGCGTTTTTGTCCAAATTTGATGGACATGTAAGCGGTGCAAGGCAGAAAATAATTACCGAACGTAACGACTATACGAAAACAATGGCAGAGAATAAAGGTATGTTATTTTTTTTTTGTGACGCGACGACGCGTAACTAACAAAATAGAAACACAAAAGACATTAGTTGCTCAAATTGAAGAACTCCGCCAACGTGAGGCGGAAATCTCAGAAGCTCGGTCAAAAGACCAAAAGGAACTTGAACAGAGTAGAAGTGCTATCGCTGCGCATGCTTCTAAACGCGACGAAGCTAGCCAATCAAACAATCAACTAGTACAACAGATTACCGATACAAGACAGAAGATCCAGCAAAGAAGAGAAGAACTAGCTACTCAAAAGCAATCTCTATCGAGCCAAACTAGCTTGAATCGACCTGAGCTTGATTTCTGGGAAAGGGTTCTTGGTCTACGATTGGAAGGAGTGTCGGAAGATTTTATCAAATTTGTGTTTACTCAAATCGACAGTAACGAAGGGGATAAAGAATACTATTTTGTTTTGGATATGAGGGATCATGATTATGCAATATCAGAGTGTTCTCCTCAAATCCCCCAAGAAAAACTCGACACTATTCTCGAAGATCTCAACGAAACACGCCAAGTGAATATATTTTTGCGGGACATTAGGCGTCAGTTCAAAGACCTCTAAAGCTCGTCTTTTGTGGTGGCACCAGCATTTGCACCTGGGTAGAAATCTGGGTCTTCGGTTTGTCGTTCCATATTTACTGGTGGAAGGTCTGTTCTGAAATCGATACTAGCTGCAAGCTGTACGTATTGTTCTCCATTTGGGGAGTAAGCTGTTGCAACAAACGAGTATATACCCACTGGTACATCGTCCGGGACAAACAAAGTCTGCTCTAGTTGCTGAAAGTTTTCCCACGGTTGGATAGGACAGTTGAAATTGGCAAATCCAACATGGTCACATAGATCCAACTTACCACTAAACATAGGTGTGGTACCGTTAAAGCTATCGAGATGTAGGATACTTCCTTTGACAATTGGCTTGACAAGCTTTGCAATCATAATAAAGTCGGTATATCCAGGAGCAAATGGATATGGAGAGATTTGAAGAGATGACATCTTTAATGAAGATTGCTTGTCATTAGTACAGACATGAATCGGACTTCCTCCTAGTAGAGGTTTACATTGTTTAGGCCTTTCGGCTGCTCTTTCCCCCGTAAACACCATATCCAACAAGTGATCTATACCTCCATCCAAGCTCCTCGGTCTGGGTTGGGCTTGGGCTTGTGGACGTTCATTTTCTGCAAGTGGTGGTGGCACCTGCAGTATCTCCGGATGGGTTGGAATCTGATTCTTCTGCGGCTGAGCCGCCGGCTTTTGACCAGGTTCAGTCGTTGGAATATTCAATGCCTCATTTATCCCATTCACAACTTGCAATATTGTGACAAAAAATGCAATCAAAAATATTCGATTAGCCATTGACATACTTTGAAATATTTTTTTTTTTAAAAAAAAACAGTCCAGTGGTTGAACAAATAGAGTTGGAAATCTTCCTTTTTTTGTTTTTAATTTCGTCAGAGTTTTCTCTTATGACTGGGGGCCTTTTTTTTTTTTTTTTTTTTTTCGAAAGCAAAGTTTGACCAAATAATAAAAAAAAACATAAAAACGTCTCATACATACATAATACATAACAGAATTTTAGGAACTAAAGTATAAAATAAGTATACCCCACCCCCTCTGTATCTGTTCTCCAATTTACTCCTTGTGCATTCGCCGACGTTGCCTTGACAACTCGACAGATTGCTTGATATTGAAGCCCTTTGATAGCATTTCTTGAGTTTCTTCCAAGCCCAGATTTGACAATTCTGGGTAACAGAAATAAACAAACATCAAAGAAATGAATGAAATAGCAGCAAAAAAGGCAAATGTACCAGTTGGAGTGATATTCTTCATCATGGTCAAAAAGGTAGATGCAATCACCAAAGAACCAGCCCAGTTTGTACAACATGCAAACGATGACCCCAGACCTCGAACAAACATTGGGAAAGTTTCAGACTGATTCCAAGGCACACAACCTGCACCAACTGCAAAGAAGGCAACATACGTCATCATAAATACTAAAATGGCGATACCAGCCGGTGGAGTTCCAGTAGTATTGGTCTCTGCGTCTTGGCCTTCAAACTTGATTGGCAAGAAATGGAACGCAACAGAATTAGCCACCAATGACACGATCATACCACTCAAAGAAAGTATCATCAAAAATCTTCGTCCGATTCTGTCAATCACGTAATAAACGGCAACAGTGAAGATGAAATTCGTACCAGCAACAACAATGGATACAGCAGTAGCATTATCAAACCCTACAGCCCCAAAGATCAATGAACTGAAATACATCAACGAGTTGAACCCTGTGAATTGATTGATACCTTGCATACCACATACAATAATCAATCCACGGAGATTTGATGGTACAGTATGCAATACCTTTAGCTTTAACCAGAATCGGCCAAACGCTGACATACCTGGTGGATAGACCTCTCGGTTTAACTCAATGAGTTCGGCAATCTTCGCATGGACCAGTTCTGGAGAAGCACCATTGTGAGTTCGCGCAATAACACTTTCTGCCTCTTTTATTCGATTCTTTTGAACCAAAAATCGAGGGGAATCTGGTAAGAATAACAATGATACAGATTGGATCACAGTTGGTACAATGGAGATACCAACCAAGATTCTCCAGCCACTATGAGGAACGTTTGACAATCCGGCACCAATTCCGTAAGATGCAAGTTGAGCACCAGTTCTAATGATAGAAGCCCAAGTGACCAGTCGACCTCTAAACTTTGGTGGAGATAGCTCTGTAATATATAATGGTGCAATAACTGAACCAATGCCAACACCCCAACCCATAACGAATCGACCTCCGATCATAACCCATACTGTACTAGCACCACATTGCATTGCGGCGCCAACAATCAAGAAAATATTCGCACCAATCGAGGTATACTTTCTACCGAATGTATCAGCCAAGTAACCAGTAATCATAGAACCAAAAAATGCTCCAAGAGAAGTAGCTGAAGTAATCAATTCACTTTCACCGTTGGTAATCGTCTTACCGCCGAGATCAGTACCGATACTAACCAATGCAGAACTAATATAACCAGTATCATAACCAAACATTAAATGTGATACTGAAGAAACAAATACAATCAACATCAAAAGTTTTGTTGGTTTAGAATCGTTAAAATTAGCGTCCGCATCAGCGTTGATTATCTTTCCAGTTTCGTAGGCCCCTTCCTCACTAGATGCAACATCATAAACGGGCGTTCCATCTTCTGTATGAATAATTTCTTCCTTCGACATTTGGAGAAGATTTTGTGTTTTTCTTTCCTTTCTTTAGTTGGTTAGTATGGATGGGTTTTAAAATGTCAACAGGAAGTGCGAAACCAGGGTGTTTTATACTAGCCAAAAAAAAAAAAGCTGGGCGATCTAAAATAGAAGATGATCTGCAACAAAAAGCGGGGGAGACTACAGTTTGGCAATAGAAAGTAAGTGTATGGAAATATGTTCAATATCCATACAAGGAAAAGCAAGCCGTAAATATCTCGGTGACTTTTTGCGGGTTTGCATGCTCTTTGCGCGCAGACAAAGCGGGGCAAAGAAGACTAATGGTTAAGCCGCACCAGTAACTGTTTTAGGCACCACGGCGTTTGCCCGAGACCGTTTGACCAATCAGAGATCGTACAACGGCAAAACTCCAATGTTCTGAGTGGATGAATTGGCTGGGCCGGTGGTGTTCCACATATTCTGAAATGATGATGCTATCGAGGCATTACCGATGAAGAAACGCAGGAAAAAAACACCGGTGTTTGTGCGCCTCGCGCTTTATCGACGGGGAACTCTCGGAAATTGTGTCGAATACTGTGGGGGGACCTGATAGGGGTATGAAGAACGTTCGCACTGAAAATTTGTTAATTTTGGCTAGTGTAGATGTCTATAGACTTTTGGATTTTGGATTTTTTGAATAGTTTTAGTTAAATTCTATTACCAGATTCATCAAAATTCAATACTTTTCCAGTTTCCAAGCATTCTTGCAAGTCCTTGGCCCATTGCAACACCTTAACATTTGCGTCCAAAGAGAATGGCACTGGAGAGTCGGTTAGAATATATTGAGTGAAAGCATTCATCTCATTGACAAATGCAAATTCAAACCGGCCGTAAAAGTCCTTTGGAGCCTCTTGTCGAGTACCATATTGATCGGAAATAGTAGTCAGATTGGTTTGTGGGTGCTTGTTAACTGTCAATTTGCCCTTATCACCGATGATCTCAGTGGTATCTTCTTGGCCATGAGCCATCATTCGAGATCCGTAGAAAGTAGCTAGTCGGCCATCATGGAATTTGATCATAGAAAGTGCATTGTCAGAATCATTCCATTCAGCCAATTCTGGATGAATGGCACAAGTTCCCATCGCAGACATTTGTTTTGGTTGAGCATCGTCACCAAAGAAATGAATGCACAAATCCAAGTCATGGACATTGCAGTCCACAATGATACCACCAGATTTGGCAGCATACTTTACAAAGAACCCAGTTTCGTCCTGCTTGTCACAGGTTTGAGATCGTAGAACATGTGGCTGTCCAATCAATCCAGCATCCACTTTAGCCTTAGCATCCATATAGGAAGAATCGAATCGGCGAGAAAAGCCGCATAGAACTTTCAAATCTCGTCGCTTCTTTGCTGCCTCAACGACTTGTTGGGCCTTTTTGATTTCTGTAGACAGTGGTTTTTCACAGCAGACGTGAAGACCAGCTTCAATTGCAGCAACGGTCTGCTCAGCATGAACAGAAGTACTGGAGGCAATCAAAACAGCATCAATCTTTCCTTGTTCCTCCTTCAACATGGTGGCATAGTCTTCGTACAATCGCACTCCCTCCAAGTGTTTAGCTGCCCATTCACGATCTTCTGGTGTGATGGAACATCCGGCGACCAAGTTTGCTCCTGCAACTCGGGTCATCATGTTCATTGAATGGTATCTTCCGATTCGCCCCAATCCAGAGATGGCATAATTGACCTGTTTTTTGTCTACACTGACCATTTTTTTTCTTTTGTGATTATTGAAAAATTGGTTGTAAGTTTTTGTTAATAAAATCAAAAAAATTGAAGGCGAGTCCGCTTGAGGGTATAAATACTGCGGGGTTCTATTGGCCGTGGATTAGAGTCTACGGGGATATCGCATACCGAAAAAGTCCCTGCAGTCTGCGGGGTCGATGTGCTCGATGATTTTTCGTTGTCAAAACGGGAAGCGCAACCCGATGTAATGCGGTGCATGAGTATACCGGCAAAAGCTGGTTGGAATACATGGATGCGGCTTGTCTTAGTGTATTAGAGTATCGGACTTCGTCTCCGAACACTTACTGTTTGGGTTTCCGGGGTATGTTTGCCGTCTTGGGGGACTAGGCGTTAGTGGGGGCTTTGGTATTTTGATTGCTGTAGATCTTTTAGTGCTTATGATTCGGACAGTTCTTCCGTAAGTAAAACACAGTATTGTATTATGTCCATAATGCCAGTTATAACCGGCTATACCGCTTCAATAACGCCGCTGTCGGGATGAGCCGGTTTGGACCCATCCGGTGTCCGTGCTCAGATTTACCCGCCTATTTTATATCCCATCTGACGCAACCCCCATGCGAGATTAAGTTAGATGAGGAAAGGAATGAAGTGGGACTGAAATTTACGCAATGCACGTGTAAATACCAGAATGGAGATTATGTCTGTTTTATCTCTGTTCCACCACTAAACCACCATGACCCGCGTAGGCTGCCGATGATAGTTCATTACCAAGATGATCCATAACTAAAGTCTCTACCCAAAATCACGTACGTTTCCGTCGCATAATTCCGGGAATACTTTTTTTTTTCTATTTCAAGTAATATTCAATAGTTGATCGCCAAGATAGTCAGGAGTGATCCGCGACAAGTTTGATCGGGAACTAAATCGATACGCATCTCCATCAGTGGATTCAACAATGGGAGTCACGCAAGGCCCGGTGGCATCGCTTTGTGTGCATTCTGGCTATTATTTGTATTACGTTGCATTTCATTCGCTAATTAAATGTTTTGTGTTTGGATCGTGAGACTTCCTTCGGCAAAACTTGTAAGACCACCCCTGGTTGGTAACTTACTCCACATGCCATGGTTTGGGTCCTATGGACGGCACAAAGTGATGAGCGTCCATAGCGTTCCAAAAACCCACAAATAGTTTGCTTCACCAAACGAATGAATCAATTATCGAACCTCTACCCAAGGCTATCTCCACGAACCCCCTCTAGTCGTTATCAAATCCCGGATCTGAACCGTACCTGCAGCCGGCATATCTACCGAATCAACAATCCACATGGGATAAGACACCTGGTAGGTAGACAACAGTTTACACAGTAAAATAGGGTTTGTGCGGGAACTTGTAACAAGCTACCACGACCCAATTCGGATTCTATTCACATGATTGGAAAGATTCGATTCAGAGGAACTAATTAAATGTCTGAACAGGGGCATTGAACGCTGCGGTAGATGATGAGGGCAAAGACAAAGGTGTTTAGGGACACTTTATCTCGCATAAGGTGAAGCTCCCCTCTTTCAAACTCGATTTATTTTGTTGGTTCGTGTTAGTTAGCATGTACAAAACAAAAGCCTTGGTTCTTATTTACTTCGAATAATCCTGCAGAGTCAGTGATGCATAACCATCAAAACATTTATGTACGTGTACTTAGGCTGGCTTTTCCTCGTGGCATGTCTCGTTTACTGAAATGCCCGATATCTAAACTAGGTGTACTGCCCAAACTGGCTAGACTAATAACACACCCAGAATGGCTACATCCTAGACAGCATTTTTCTGAGGATGGCGACGTCCACGTCTAGTGTATAAACCTTGTGTCAACTGACCCAATTGTGCCCAGCGACAAGAAACCGCAATGTATATGTTCCCTAGCTGAGCCCTGTTGACTACGTGGGTATGCCGCACGAAAATCCATGGGTATGGAATTACCGGAGGCTCGCTTTACTTTTACAGTACAAGAAACATCTGATTCGTGTTTCTAGCGGAAGTTCTTTCATTTTCTCTTTCTATAGTTAGCTAATCGTTTATTAAAAGGTAACAATTATTTAACATTCGGTATATTGCTTTCTCCTGGTGCCCGCCGCATTCGGTGCGGGTAGCGAGATATATCTGGACTAATCAGAAAACCCTTCACAATGACACTGCATCTCCTGCATGAACCAGGTGCGCCCTTCTAACCTAGATTTTCTCGTTGCGGTACCCTTCCTTCAGATTAGGAAAATGGTATTGTGAAGCCTCGTCGATCTCGATATACAAGAGGCCGGTATTCACAGCTAAAAACTCAAGTTTTGGAAATAGCGGCCTGAATGTGCATTGACCACACAATACCTCGTCCAAAGGACATCTGTAGCATCGATACCGACAGTGATTACAACGTAGGTCTGTCCTAGACCAAACCATAGTATCACGGCTTGGTTCATTTTTCGGATAATATAGCAGATCCAGCCACTCCAACTCGCGGCACAAATGTTCAATCTGGGCCACGATAATGGTACTAAAATTCTGGAACTCAAACCTTTGCAGTGTCAACTTGGTCAAACGAGGCAAGCCCTCGGTCATTGCTGAAACATTAGGTCCTGAAATCTTGGCGTTGCGTGTATAAATTTCCACGACGTCCAAACCCGTCCACATCAAAAAGTCTAATTCCTGTGGAACATCCCACGCCAAATCCCCTCTTATTTTCAAATATTCCAGGTCTGGATACTTTTGAATCAGCAGAAATACACTTCCATCTATGTCTACGGATTCAAAATGCGTGGTGTCTGGGCAATAGTTGGTTGTCAGGCAAGGAAAGTGATACATTTTCATCTCAGTGGTGCCAGAGTCATGCACATACTGGCGATCTAAGCCGTCTCAATGTCTCGGCTTGGACGCACGTCGTCGAAATCGTCGTAAGGTTGTGGAAGCTCTTCCAAATAATTTAACAAATCTAGCCACTTTAATTCTCGGCAAGACATTCCAATCTCGATCAAGTGGTGCGTTGTGAGATCTTTAAACCGAAACCCTTGCAGTGTCAACCAGGTTAGAAATGGCCAATGGTGCGCCATTGCTTCAAGGCCAGCCCCGCCATTTTGAGTTGGGTACGTTGTCTAGCACAAATTTCAAACTTTCAAATTATTAGGCAAGTTCTTGTGGCTAAAAACAACATCCCAGTGGGAAATCTCAGTCATTAGTAGAGATTCCAGGTTTGGACATTTTTGCATCACTGGATACACCCGGTCATAGTTTGAGTCTACAGAATCAAAATGCTTGAGGTTTGGGAAACAGTCGAGAAATGCCGGTTTAAACTGCCTAGCAATGAAAAGAATCAAGGTTTCAATGCTCTGAGAAACAGCTGGAACCTTGTAATCCCATGGAAAGTTTTCGTCGTACTAGTGATTTATTTGGAGGTTCCAAGCTCCGTCCAAAGTGGTATCGACTGAGACAGGTTGAAATTCCAATCCCTGGATTACACCAACATCGAACGGCCCGACTTCAATTCGGCTGATATAACACGCTGTATATTGTCCGTCGTTCGGCTTCAATGCTTACAAGCGGCGTCAGTGTCCCGATTCTACCCCACAAAAGTCTGGCGCACTCGTGAAACCATGTTCTGTTCAACACCATACATTTCACCAGCTGAGGTTGTGGGCAGTTTTCAAACTTTTGGTCAGTATGACCAGGCAGTAGCAAAAACTCTGCTATTATTCCTATTGTTTCAGGGGTATTCATTAGCCAGGTCATATTGGTCTTTCCAGTTTCTGAGATTATTGCAGGTATTTAAATACCTGAAGGCAGACAAAAATCATTGTCCGAGCTAGAGCCTGCTTTCTAAATGTAGGTTTCACTGGACCTGCCAAATTCGGCAAATGGGATCTAAGTATTCGAAGGAAGCCGTTTTGTCCCCACCGCTTATCTTATCTCCTTTAACTCCGTATTGCAAATGGTAATTTAATATTACTATATACTCATAGCGTTATTGTGATTCGTATAGAATTAATCAAGACTAATAGTCTTGATCTACAACAAAAATATCGTATCTTATTGGATTTATCCATCTTACCCGCACTTACCTATTTAGATCTTTGGATCTGTACAGGTTGTTGGTACAGCGCCTGGCTCTATTTCGATTTTCAGGGGTAGCCTACGGCTGCCGATCTTCCTCTATTTAATCCATGCCGTATCATCACGATTTTTCCGGAACACGTGCGGCGTGGAAAAGTGTCTTGATTGATTGATGCCTGACGCACTGCATAGCTATCGGGCTCGTCCGCAGTTTGTAATTTATTCAGGGTAAAATGAGACAGCCCTGCTTTAAATAAAACCTCATGTTAACTGCTCCTATTGCTTCCTTTCCGATCTGTTCTACTAGCGCCCTTTTTTCGTCCTCATTGGTTAACCTCCGCCCAAGGGGCTGCATGATACTAGTGTACCGAATAATCGTCTCGGCCAAGGTATTTCTCTCAGATTGCCGCCGTTGATGCGAACCACAAGGGCATCCAGTTATTAGTTTGGCTACATAATACTTTACCAAGTAGCATCCGCCTTACATTGTTTTATATTCAAAGTAGTTTGCTATCTAACTGAAGATTAAATAGAGAGACTACAGGGTAATCAAACCACATCGAAACAGCTAAACTATGTGGGGTGCTGCAATTCATAAATATCTCCCGAAATTAAGATAGTCTTATGATCTTCCTACAAACCGTAGTCACAATGCCATCCAGTTCGACGAAACTTTCTTATCCGAGTCAAATCCCCGTGGTTCCAAATCATACGACAGCCAGCATCGACTATACAGTCTTCCCTGGATAACCACACCATACCCAGCAGCCAAATGCTACAGCAATTGGTTTATATATCAAGATAGAAAACACCAATTCCGTTGTGTCTAAACCTTCCCCGACCGACACCCTTAAACCGACTGTCCGTCCGCCAGAGAACACATGGTACTAGAGCTACTAGCTCAGACACCCGGTATTCGAAAACCAGCCAATCTATACCACAAAGTTAGACCAGAAAAATCCCATAATTAAATATACGAAAACGTCATGGGATTGTGCTCAAGGGCTTAAAAAGTTAATAGTTAAAAGTAAAATTGATTTTTTTAGATAAATATGTGTCTAATCTAAAATTTTATAAAAGGAATGTTAAAAGCCCGCCTTTCACGCTTGCGAAGCCTTACCAGTAGAGGTATCCAAAGTCCACTCATCAAAGTAGGCCAGTTCAGCGGACCCATCATCAGATACGCTGATTGGCAACCAAACGTATTCTGTAGCATTCAAATGTGGAATGGTGTATCTGTCTCCGAAGTAGATAAAGTTTCGTTGGCCGTTTGGATCAACAATCGTCAAAATGTTGGTGGTTTGGGAATCATATGTATTGTCTGAGTCAGGGGCAATTTCGGTACTAAAATCACCATCTAGCAATTTGCCGATTTCTTTGGCCTGATTGTAGACGTTAGGGTTAGCGTCCCAGCCGCTAGTATGACTGACCACCAATGTATATAGCCCGTCTTTCTGTTTGAAAATAGCTGGAGACTCGAGTTGCCCTTCACCTGTAGCCACATCGGCAACCTCCACATCCAAGTAGTCCTTGCTCAACTTCGAGATTCTAAATGCACCATTGGTACCAGTGCCGTTGGCGTCCGATGAGTAGAGAAGGTAGGCCGTTTCGTCACAGTCGTCATCAATGTAGATTCCCATATCCCATGAATGTACACCACCCGGCATATAACATCTCTCAAATTCCCAGTCCCCAGTCAACGAATCGCTAGTAGCTACACCGACCATACTTCGGCTATAGCCAGAGTCCGTCACATGGCTGTACATGACATACCTATCAGTATGCTTGTTATACATAATCTTTGGCCGTTCTAGTACAGCAAATCCAGCACACCCGGTGGAATTGTCGGTGTTGTTCCAGCCGTTCGTTTCAGGTGTGACCAATGCCTTGACAAATGTCCAATCCGATAGGTCCTTCGACTTGTACAAATTCACTCCAACAAACGGATCAGAAGTGCTAGCACCGGTAAAATCATTGCCATAAAGATAGTAGTCGCCGCCATCCGGTTCTTGGAAAAACCCACCCGCGTGGGCTTGGACTGGGTCCCCGGCTACGTCTTCAAGTGGACCTGGCTTAACTGGCCCGAGTTTAGCTGCGAGTGTGCATGAAATAGCGCTGAGTAAGTAGATCAACTTCATAGTGTCTAAGGGGTTTGCGATTGTTAGTTCTGTGGATCGTAAAACAGGATTCTTCTGTTAATTTATACCCGTGGGTTCCTGGTACTCCGTCAGCCAAAAACAGGCACCATGCAAGGACCTAACGGCATTGATACGGGTCATTGGGCTATAAGAATGGAAAGTGGAGTTATGACGTTGATATTTGCTGATGAGTACAGCTGTGTCGAGCCAGTGCCATACGCTGCAATGTTAGACCGTTGTTGAAAAGCCTAATTAATGAGGGGCCCAAAGAACCCGCACCAGATAACCAGGGATATAACAGTCCATAACAGAATGCGGGGACAAATCAGTCTTGAAGCACACATAACAGCGGGTAAGTACAGCTTAACAAATGAGCATTGAGGCCATATGCATGCATTCACCGGTATGTGTATCCGACACCCCCGATACCCTGCTACTAAACCACCTCTTTATGACCACCGGTTGATGAAGAGCAAGGGACGGGATAGTGTAACATGCAGGGGAAAAGCTTCCTTAGAGCCCTAGAGAACGCGGGGAAGCTATGGGGGGTAGAGTGCCTAATCCGCGGCTGCCGGATTGTGCTTCCCGCCCTAATGTAGATCTTTGCATATATTTCTTTGACCAATAAAACAGTTTTCTCATTAGTTCGGTGTTATAATGTAATAGGTTGCCAGATTTCAAACCCAAGCAGCTTCTGGGTTTGAACTCAAGGTGCGGAGGGCGGTCTGATCGCGGCCATTTAATACCGCAATTCTACACCATCATTGTGCAAAATTGGATGGACTTGATAGGGCCAAAAAAGAATTGATAGCCGGTGAGATGCTGTAACAACGGAGGTGTGCTCTTGCACCATGGCCACTACGCTATTTTACGATGTATTTCAAGTAGGCACAGTCGATTCCGCGCGATATGACCGAGTGTCCCGAATCACATCACAATCCACCGCCAACTCGGACGTGAAGCTCACCATAGGAGGTACTAACCATCGGTATTACATATGATGAGGCTGAAAATTTGGGGGCTTTCATACTAGAGTCTGATGGTCCCCTAAAGGACATGGCGGCCTATCTCCTATGATGGCTGTTCAAGAGTTTTTGCTTGTTGATTGGCGATCTTCAGTCTGCTGGCAAGTGCGATGTAATGGAACTACAAGATTCTGGATCATCGCAGCGCCGCATTACCCTCTTTCCCTTTTCACAAAACATTTGATCGATAAAATATAATATAGAGGACACTAACCTAAACTACCATTTGAATTCACCATTAAGATGAATTTCATACTCATAATTCGGCTGGAACTCCATGTACAAACTATCCTGGTCTGAGGTTTGAAAAAACGTATCTTCTGCATCCTTGTTCGATATGATTTGTTTTCTTCGCTGGTCACCAGCCGCTTCTGCGGCGCACTAACATTTGAGCTTGACAAGATCGTTCCATCAGCATGAACCATATCTGAAGCCTTGAGTAATCCACAACGAACTGTAATAGGAATAATCCAAAAAGTATCTGGATTTACTGGATCCCGAACAGAAATATGACCAGCAGACCCTTCAGTGAATCCTTTTCGAGCAAACACTCTAAAAGCTCCAGCCGTATGTTCCAGCATCTGTCTTTCGACATTTTGGTCGGTGAATTTAGGAATCGGAAAATGACATCCACCCATGGACATGTCCACCTTTTCTGTAGTAGAAGGGGTCTGTGTCTGTATTTGAGCTTGAGTTTCAGTAGCCATTTATTTGTAAAAGTCAGTATTTTTTTTAAAAAAAAAGTGGTCGTAGTACGGTATATATATATGATACTAATGGGAAATTGAGAGAGGCTCGCTCACTCTCGGTTTCCACTTGAGAGGTCGGCTATTATTGCAGTTCATGATAGCGGTTAGTTTACTCGCAAATGCGAATAAAAAACGGCTAAATTTTCCTAGCCTTGAGTCCAGGGTATGTTAACAGTGCCCAGCCCCTGATTCCCTGGGGTTGAGACACTTCATCGATTTTCTACCACCGCCCCGATGGTACCGCGATCGACAGGCTCGAACGAATCGATTTTCTGCCACCGCCCCTATGGTACTACGATCGACAGGCTCCAGTAACGCCAAAATTTTTGGGTGGTTTTATCCCCTTCTTTGTTTACTATTAGCTTAACGGGAACATTCTCACAGTTTCATTGCGACTTTTTAACCTTCGAATGGATAACGAGTCTTTGCATTCCAAATTTGGCGTCAAGTCGGAGAGAGAAGACGACTCGGAAATTGAAATAACTACAAAACCGAAATGCTCTTGTACAAGCCTTCACACAACAACAACAAGGGCAACAACTTCGGCTCATGGCGAGCCTGGAATGGGTGCTGGACGGGCATACCCTCCAGGACTTCCAGATCGTGAACCATGGCGAGTGGCTTTTGACAATAACGATCCAATGTGTGCCAAAAACTGGCCAAATAGCAAGAAAATAGCGACTGGGCTCGTCCTAGGGTATACGGCTGTGGTGTGTGGCTGGGGGTCGTCCATTTTTTCCTCAGCGGCTGAACCTGTTGCGATTGAGTTTGAAAAAAGCATTGAAACAGTCAACTTGGGCACATGTCTCTATATCGCTGGGTTTGCATCTGGCCCGATTATCTGGGGGCCATTGTCTGAGATTTATGGACGAAAGCCGCCCATGTTAATCTCCACTTTTGGATGTGCTTTATTCAACACAGTGACTGGTGCAGGTAAAGATTTCCAGACGATAATGCTTTGCAGGTTCTTTGCAGGGTTTATTGGAGCAGCTCCAGTTTCGGTATCCGGAGGCGCGTTTGCCGATATGTTTGAATCGCATGGTAGAGGCATCGCCATGAGTTTATTCACGGGGTCGATTTTTGTAGGACCGATTATCGCCCCGATTATTGGCAGCTTGATCACACATTCGGTTCTTGGATGGAGATGGGTACAGTATATCACTGGGATTATGGGTTTTCTTGCTCTTGTATTGGATTATCTGTTTTTGGACGAGTGTTATGGTCCGATTATGCTGGCTCGAAAAGCCCGTAAGCTTCGGAAAAGTACTGGAAATTGGGGTATCTATGCGCCTCATGAACAGGTTGAGCTAGATTTTGAGCAGATTTTTGCAAAAACTATCAGTCGGCCACTGAAAATGCTGTTTTTTGAACCAATCATGCTGCTGGTATCGGTTTACACTGCGTTTATCTATGGCATGTTTTATCTATATCTGGAAGCATATCCAATTGTGTTTCATACTGGGTATGGCATGTCTCGAGTCATGTCGAATCTGCCATATCTCGGGTTGGCACTGGGGATGGTGATCGGTATTGTAATGCTTTTGACCATGTTTCGTCGACGAAATGGAAAAAGCGGTAACCCTTCAATCACTCCGTCACCAAGAGCTCGTTTACCTCCTGCGATTATTGGCGGTGTTTTGTTTCCAATGGGGATTTTCTGGCTAGCATGGACGGGGAATTATCCCGATAAAATACATTGGCTTGTCCCTGCGAGTTCTGGGGTGTTCACTGGTATTGGTACGATTCTTATTCTAATTCCTTGTACAAACTACGTGGTTGATGCATATGTACCATTGGCGGCTTCCGCACTTGCAGCCAACGCTTGTATGAGATCTGGATTTGGTGCGGCGTTTCCAATGTTTGCCTGCGCAATGTTTACAAATATGGGTACTGGTCCAGCAGGCTCGGTAGTTGGATGTATTGCGGTGCTGCTTTTACCGGTACCGATTGTTTTTTATAAATACGATGCTGTAATTAGATCGAAAAGTCGATATGCATAATATAATAGTATTTAATAATGAATAATGAATAATGAATAAACTGAGCTACAAGGATTAACCTTCTCTGTGAAACGAATTAGTCCATGCTTTTGCCGGTAATACCAGCGCCGCACTGCATGCATGTGGGGCTGGAGGCACTAACGCGCTTGTCAACCAAACTTCTAATGCACTGCAGTCTCAATGACTAGATACATGTCCAATAAGCCATATAAATAGTTTTGTTTCATGCTCTGTTGATTTGCATTCATACTCTGTAGTAGCTTCTTTGACCTTCAAAAAAAGAACACATTCGGTCGATAACAGTAGCGGGTGAGTAACGCCGGTCGTCAGTAATGGGAGTGCTGTTTATACACGTTTGCGACAACCTATACATGGATAAGTATAACATAGACGGATAATATAAAAAGGCGCTACTTTTCCCTATTAGATGTCCAAAAAAACTACAGCAACGGTAACGAATCTAGACGAAGAATCAATGAACCGATAACCTTTGGCGGAATTATCAAATTTTTTTTTCAACCATTTCAAGAACAAAACCCTGATACAGATACCAGAATGAGACAATGGCGAAATCTGATAGTGTTTGTGTTCCTTGTGTATTTTTTTGCAAGAATTTGTAGTTAAATGGTTTATATGGGCGGCGATATATATATAATCTCGTCTTTTATTTCTATATACACAATATTTTATAATTTTTTATAAAAATTTGTTCTAATATCTATCATTAGCCGAACGCGGCACACTAGAGCACTACCAGAACCGTAACTTCACCGGTGTGCTCGCAGGGATGCATTAGCAAGTTTCACGAAAACTATCGTGCGGCTCAGCCCCATTTTTTAGTGCAGGTGCGTTCTGTTGTACGCATCATACTGGTCTAACAGGTAGTCAAGAGCTGTCACGAAAACGTTTTACCAAAAATGTATAAATTCAGAGGTATTGGCCATATAAAAGGGTTCTACGTTCTAACCACCTCGAATTGAAATGCAGGCGAGCCATCAACAAGATTCGCGGCCAAAGTATCAGGTTCTAGACGGCCGCAGACGGGAAATTTTCTTTGAATCAATAAAACAAAAGCATGAAATGTTGCCAAGGTTCTCAAACCCGCGACACCCTGAACAATGCAACAAACAAACGCAAACCGAAAAGAAGGCCGTCCATTGGTTTGATAACCAATACGACGGCCCACTCGAAAAAGGGAACATGATCATTGTAGTACAATGTGAGCACCAAGCAAGGGCTGAGCAGGGCATTGCAACCCTGGCGCATATGTGGCAAAGTCTAGTTGCTCGAATCACAAAACAAGCGGGCAACTGGTGGAACAGATATCCAGACCGCGGACGCACGAGAGAGGGATCCGTTGAAGATTCTGAAGAAGAGGACAGTGTACAAAGAGGCACATTCCGGCGTCGCGTTTACATGGCATTGTTTGGTTTCCATGACCACCTCCATGAACCTGACCCAGTGGCCACTGCTTTTGAAAATGCGGTATTCAATTGGTTCCTTGGGAGTGCGTTGATCATTTTGGTACTAGTACAAATATGTGCACTTGCAATTCACATGAAAGATATGAACCTCGAACTTTAGATAAATCTATGTACCATAATATAAAAAAAAAAAGAATGTATAAAACTCTGGTTCGTCTGAATACCATACCGATACGTTTAATTGTTGGTGGTCTATACGAGAGAAAAAACGAAGCTATAAAAATACAAAGATTTTCCTCCAATAAAATGATTCAAAAAGCTTCAGCAACAAATCCAGAGCTATGACAAGTCGTTACCCTGATCCGTAAGCTTAGTCTAGAGGCTCTTGATCGTCGTTACTCCCAATACAATCATGATCTTCTTCTGTGCCAGTAGCTCCGCCATCTTCCTTTTCGTCGTCTTCTTCCAGCCCTAGATCCAGTCCAATACCACTCTGCTCATTCACACCCTTCGTCCATACAGTTATCCGTCTACAATCTAAGCATTGGCTGTCTTGATTTCCTTAAGGTGGTGCAATGGCACCATAGGCATACCAATCCAATTAGATGTTTCGGATTTCATGCGGCTCAAACAGACTAGACTTAGCAGATCTTCCCTCTGACGCCAGCCGTATACTAATGAAAAGCAGCGAAATTTGCAATAATTCCCTCAATCATTGGTAACTGAGGTTATAGTTACAGCAGAAATGCGACGGCTATTTCCTCTTCAAAATCCAAAGCGGCCCAGTGAGTCTCAGCGCTATGAAGTTCATAACAGCAAAGATGTACGCAGAGATATATCACCCCCGCAGATATTCTCAACACACAGGCAATGTTCAGAGAGAATCCACATCCCGCCTATATACCTCCAGAAAAGCCATTGCCGGATACACCAACGAAACGATTATTAAGAGCGGCCAAGAAATGCAACCACCAAGCCAAGAAAGAGAAAGAGAAGGAGCAGAAAGACAAGAAACATTGTTTTTTGTAACATTTTTATTAATAGATATACAGATATAGATATCGACCGATTATGAAGCCAAAGGAGCCGTAAAAGTTCAGCAATTTGGTGATTAATACGGACGTTTTGATCAACCTGGCCTGCCTATTCCGTAAACGTGCCAATTGGTTCAAAAGATGAACCCCAACGATACGACGCTTGTACCGAGTATCGGATGGATCGTCTATATGCAAAACGCGTATAGAAAACCCATCAGTGATGCCCAGCCAAAGCCTAAAAGATCAAGACCATAGTGTTGAAGAAGAAGAAGAAAAATTTCAAAATGGGCCAGCGCGCTAAAAAGGCACCCACCTGGCCACTTTTTCCCACTAGCAGCCGAGCCAGCCAATCAAAGCCGAGCTGATTCTGATCGATCCCAATTCAACAGGCGCCCATTTCTCCGGCCCGGCGAGTATTTCGTTTCTCACACGCACAAAATTTCCTTTTCGTTTTCTCCACACATATCAACCCACCAACTATGTTGACTTTGCGACCATTTGCCCAGTCTCTACGGGGTATGTATTGCTGGACATGACCGTATTCTAACAATATCGCAGCTTCTCGCCCAATGATGCGACCTTTGTTGACTCAAAGCGCTTCTAGACTTATGTTTGCACCATATCGGTAAGTCATTTTTTTTTGTCTGAAATACAATCAGCTAACAAGAGTAGACAAGTTCAAACAGAAGCACAAAGTCAAGCTCAAACACAGAGCAAAACACCAGAAGAAGCATTGGAAATCTTGAAGCGACAACGAGCTAATCGACCAATTTCACCACATCTTACAATCTACAAGCCACAACTAACGATGATCATGTCAAGTTTCCACCGTATCACTGGTGTTGCTTTGGCAACTGGTTTGTATGTCTTTTTAATTGGATATGTTGGATTGCCAGTCTTTGGCGTTGAATGGTCTTCTGATGGCTTGATGGCTGCATTTGGTGCCTTGCCATTGCTTGTTAAGATTCCACTCAAGTTTTTGGCGTCTCTACCATTCACATTCCATTGTGCCAACGGTATTCGACATTTGATATGGGATACTGCATCACAATTGACTCTTAAGGGTGTTTACCGAACCGGGTATATTGTAACTGCGTTCACTTTTCTCGCTTCTTCAATTTTGGCATTTATTTAAAAAAACAGAAAAAAACTAAAAAAAAAAAAAATTAACCCATGTTAGTGTGTAACCTAGGATTCGAAATGGAATTTCTTAATATTTTTTTGGCGCAGTGCATTGCCTTTTCGTTTCCGCCGCTTTGGTTTTAAAAAAAGAACAGAACAGTGCAATGTTTTGGGATTCCATCGCCTCGCCTCTTTACCCATCACTTCATGCATAAAATAAAACATTCTCTTCCCCAACCACTTGACATTTAGAAATTCGTATTTTCAAACGGTTCCAACCTAATTTTTTTTGCTCTCTCTCTCTTGCATTGGTTGAATGTTTAACTAATAGATGCCAGGCGACTCGTCAGAATCTCTGAGTAGTAGTCGGTCTGCTGCAGTCGCGGCAATGCCGGGGCCAAAGCAACTTGGCCCAAACAAGTCGGCAGCAAAGCGGTTACAAGATTACACAAAAGCCACAAAGGATTCTCGTGAGAATGAACAGCAGGAACTGTCCAAGAACAAGAATTCGGCTGTAGCAGCAGCCGCAAAGAAAGCTTCGGCTTTAAATACACCAAGAGCATCACCTCCAGCATCGTCGTCAACATCGAAAACAAGGCATCCTTCGGGGTCGATATCAAAAGGACGAGGTGTGAGATCACCATCATTAGAGAAACCAATGAGCCCTACAGCAGCAGCAGCATCAACGGCGTTTAAAAGAACTAGTACAAGTTCATCCAGTGAATCTGTACCAAAAGTCGGTAAAGCGGCATTAGGAGCGGCTATTTCAAGTTCAAACAATGCATCGTCTGGATCTAGCGCCACAAGTATATCAGTAACACCTCAATCGGATTATACAAACTCCAAAGCAGCTGCGAGATCTGTTGCAAAGATTATGAAGGAAGCTCAAGAAAAAGAGAAAGAAAGAGAAAAAGAGAGAAGGGAATCAGCGGAAAGCCTTCATCATCGCCCTTTTGTTGCAGCGGCGTTGAGAAAAGTTTCAGCGTCGTCGGAGAGCCAAAGTGTACCAAATATTACCATGGCCAGCCACGTAACGTCACCAACTCCTGAACAAGCAGGAAATCAAGCATTAAACGCTGCAAAGTCAGTTGTGTCGTCTTCTTCATCTTTGGCAGCAATGAAGAAACGAGAGGAAGAAGAAGCCGAACAGGCTGAATCGAATAAAGAAGGCGCTGCCCTGGCGGCAGCGCTAAGAGCTCGTACCAACGTTGACGATACAGTTGATAGGATTAATTCTGGGTTTGAGAATATGAAACTAGCGGATTTATTTCCAAAGGATTATCGTCCTCCCCCAGAATCTAAAGGCGATAACAACCACCAACAAGGTCCTCCTGGAATCACAGTAACAAATGATATGACGAGTTTAGTTTCTCCAATTCCTGTTCGGCATCATCCACCACCATCTTTTGCATTACATTCACCACGACCAGCTTCACGAAGTTCTTCTTATCGACGTTCTCCTTCGTTAGTTCTATCCCGACCAAACTCTTCATCAGCAGATCCTCGTCCGGCGTCTGTTGACCCAGGAGTTTTGCAATCGCTGGAGCTTGAACAACGAAATACTAGCGCAGAATCATTGCCGAAACAGTTAACAGGAGGAATTCGTGCATCCAGATCTCCACTAGAACGCCGCAGCTCAACTCCATTGTCGTTGCCGTTGAGACGATCGATGGATGATCGACCAGAGATTAGTGCTGCTCTCAAGGCAAATTCACTACTACCTCATCCTAAAAGCATACCAGTTTCTCAAACCAAGCATAGTAAACACGGCGGGTTGTTTTTCCGAAAGAAAAAGAAAGGAGGAAATGCCGAGAGTAGCACTCCTACTTTGAAAACTACAATGAGAAAGGAGAAAAAGAGGAACATTTTCAATGAGGACAAGCCTTGGAAACATCATGCAGATGCGGCGGCATTGTCGGAACATGAACGTAAACGGTACGAAGGGGTCTGGGCGACTAATAAAGGGATACATTTGCAATTTTTAGAAAAGGTTCCTCCAACCACAAAATTTCATAATCCTGCTGATGATGTTCATTCCTTGGTGGTACGTGATTTATGGAGAAGATCTCGTCTACCTGAAGATACGTTGGAACGGATCTGGAGATTGGTAGATCGCAATCACGATGGAACACTTGACAGAGATAGCTTTTTGGTTGGATTGTGGCTTGTTGACCAATGTTTATACGGTCGGAAGCTACCAGTGAAATTGGATCCAAATGTGTGGAGTTCAGTTCAACGGCTAAATGTCAGAGTGAACATCAAACATCACAAGCAGAGACACTAGAATTCTCTATTTTGTAAAAATGTTACTAGAGTTTTATTTTATTTTATATTATTGTATTATATCTTTTCCGGTTAAACAACTATAAAGATAAAATTCAATTAGTAAACAACAAAAATCTTGAGCCTATAGTATAGCCTTTTTAACAAATGTTTCAGTTTCTCTTGTCCTTTGGGACTTGTTCTTATTTTCTTATTTCACTAACACTTTATTACATACCCACGTTTTCAATTTCTCCCCTTTTTTTCTTTTTTATCCTTTCGGTTGAAACTAGTCTAGAGGAGTAGACTTTTGGTTGATTTTTTTTTTTTCTTGTTCTTCCTGTTTTCAAGCATGGATGAATCATTTTCAAGTAGCGTGTTAGAGTGGGATTCTGATAAAGTGTCCAGATGGATATCTCAGTTAGGGCTGGGCTTGTATACCCACCATTTCGTTGGTAAGTTAATTTAAATTTTTTTTTTTGTTAAAGAAAATACACCCAGTGAAGCTAACCAAAAATTGGTAGAAAATAATATCACGGGAGATGCTTTAGTGCATTTAGATCAACAAGATCTAGGAGAGATTGGAGTTCAGTCTGTAGGACATCGTCTGAGGATTTTGAAAGCGGTTTATGAATTAGTGGTACATCAAAATGTTCAAATGGATGGTGACCATTATATTCCTCCTACAGTACTGGAGAGTAATAAACATAATACAAAACAGATCACTACAGATCCCTCGATAGTACATGCGTTTGAAGTACGCGATGAAAGAATCGGATATGCTGAGAATGAAATCCGAAAACTACTGGATTACTACCACAAGTTACGAGAAGATTTGTTGCCAATTTTCCGACTGGTTAAAGAATCAAAACCATTACCGACACCAGATTTGGCCTCACCTCAGAATAACCATCATCCTGCTGTTCTGCAACCTCTGGCTCAATCACAATTTCAACAGAATTCTCCAACGATACCCTCATATACTACTTCACCGCCTGCAACGACACCATATTCGGCTGCACCAACCCCAAGAGATCCAACTCCTAACCACCAGCAGCAGCAACAACATCATCATCAACACCAACAACAGCAGAACCAATCAGCATCTTCCACATCAACAACTACTCCAGGTACAAAAAAGATTATCACCAAAGCATCACTGTCTACTTTACCAGGCAGTGCCAGGTCTCCGACTACTTACGAGCATGACATTTCCTCTTCCTTCTCCTCTCATAATAAACGTGAAAAGGACAAACTACAATCTTCTGCATCTTCTACAGCACCCGGCAGCAGTGCAGCTAGCATTTTCAATAGCCAGTCACCATCAGAACCGTTCAAATCATTTCGTGTTACTATGGACGACCCTTGTTACAAGGTCTTGCCTGCTGCATTACGGAAATATAAAATCGCTGGAGATTGGAGAGAATATGCCTTATTAGTATGCTATGGCGACCAAGAACGGTTACTCGGACTGGAAGAGAAACCGTTGATAATATACAAGGAGCTCCAAGACTCTGGCAAGAAACCAGTGTTTATGCTCAGACATATGGAAGGAAGTGCTAAAAAGCATGACCATCATCATGGCCAAGGAGTGGTGGTTAGTGGTACTCCTGGCGGTGTATTATGAAGTAGTAGGATTTTGATTCTGATGGGCAACCATGGTAACTCTATGTTTTCGAGCTTGCGAAGCAAGTAATCGTTCAGCTTGATCACCATGTTTTTGACCCTTCTGATCTTTCTTCATTGCATAATCAACTTTACAATGCTTGTTCATAAGATATCGACCATTCATTGCTTCGATAGCTTTATCAGATGATTCAAAACTGTCAAATGAAACAAATCCGTAGCCCCTTGATGTACCATCTTCTTCACGTTCAATTATTGGTTGTTTGGTGAGATTCCCAAATGATGAAAATGTGCTTTGTAGAACCTTTTCGTCCACCAACGGATCCAAGTTTCCCACAAATAGAATAGCTCCTACATCAATATCTTCAGATTGTTGAATTGCACTAGATTTGTTGATTCTTAGAGGTTTGCCGAATAACTTTATCTGGTTTAATACTTTGCATGCGTAATCGGCGTCTCTAGTATTTTGATACTCTACAAACCCAAATCCTTGATGTTCCAACGTAATTTTATCCTTTGGCATGGCTACTGATGCAACAGGACCAGCCTGGATCATTAATTGGTATATCAAAGTTTCATCAGCTTGAGCATCGATATTACCTACGTACACCGTAGCTTCTTGATTCCGATCACTTTCTTTCTGTGGGCGTGGATTCATTACTGGTGTTTTTGTATGTCGGTGTGTGTTGGTTGGGATCGGGAGAAAAAAACGTTTCGTGCGGCAACAAATTTTTTTTTTTTCACACTTTGAATTTTTTTTTTTTTTTTTCCATCTCTGTGATCCACCGCAATTCTTGAAGAAAAAAAAAAAAGGACTTACAATGAAGCAGAAACGGCAACGAGACGAGGATAAAAAGGAGGAAGAAGATGATAAACTCATGCCGAATAACATCCATGAGTCAGATTCAGATAGTGACGAAGAAGAAGATAGAAAATTTGAAGAGTTGATTGGTGAAGAAGCTGATGAAGAAGATGCAAGTGAATTGGAATTCGACAGCGCTGAAGAAGTTGAAGACCCTCGGTTTTTGCGAGATATGGATAATATCAGAGTAAGAGATGATTCTGAATCTGATTCCGAATCTGATATTACATATATCACCGGTGCTGATGGTAAACCACGTCCAATTCGACCAGAAATCGATCCAGTTTATGATTCTGATGATAGTGACCGAGAAGAAACAAACGTTATCGGCAATATTCCGCTTTCTGCATATGAACAAATGCCTCATATCGGGTATGATATTGATGGGAAACGAATCATGCGTCCTGCTACTGGGTCAGCTTTGGATACTTTACTGGAATCTATTGACTTGCCAGAAGGTTGGACTGGGTTGTTGGACAAAACTTCGGGCAAGGGCTTGAACTTGACCAACGAAGAACTAGATTTGATCAAGAAGATTCAACAAGGTGAAAATCCAGACGATTCTATTGACCCATATGCACCAACTGTGGAATGGTTCAGTAGTAAGACTGAAATCATGCCGTTGAGTGCAGCTCCAGAACCAAAGCGACGGTTTGTACCATCCAAGCATGAAGCTAAGCGAGTTATGAAGATTGTTCGAGCCATTCGAGAAGGAAGAATTGTTCCAAACAAACCAAAGGAACAAGAACAGATCTATTATGACGTATGGGCTGATAATGCAGAAGAGCAACCAGACCATATCATGAACCTTCGGGCACCAAAAGTTCCACCTCCAACTAACGAAGAATCTTATAACCCACCAGAGGAATATATTATGGACGATAAGGAACAAGAAGAATGGGAAAAAGCTCATCCTGATGATCGAGACAGAAACTTTATTCCAAAGAAGTACGGGTCTTTGCGAAAAGTACCAGGATATTCCAACAGTGTACGAGAACGGTTTGAGAGATCTCTTGATTTATATCTTGCACCTCGAGTACGTCACAAGAAGCTTAATATCGACCCAGATTCTTTGATTCCAGAATTGCCATCACCAAAGGACTTGCGTCCATTCCCAATCAAATGTTCTACAATTTTCCAAGGTCACCAAGGACGAGTGCGAACACTCAGTGTTGATCCAACTGGACAATACTTGGCTACTGGTGGTGATGATGGTACTGTTAGGGTATGGGAAATTCTTACCGGTCGTGAACTATGGCGACTGGATGTGCTCAAATTTGATGCATATACCGAAGAAGAAGAAGAACGAGATACTAGTGAAGACCATGTGGAAGCTGTGTCATGGAATCCTCAAGGTGGTCTCCTTGCAGTTGGAGCTGGTGAAAATGTATATCTCATGGTACCACCATTGTTTGATATCGACGTGGAAAATTCTTCTCGTGAATTGATTGAAGCCGGTTGGGGGTATGCGGCTGGAGGTAATGAGGCTCAAGGTTCTACCAACGTTGACGCCGCAGACGCATCTGACGATGAGGATGAAGAGGACGAAGGGCCAGTGGAAAAGAAAAAGACATTTGCCAAATGGACTACTGCAGCTCCAAAACTTCGAGATCAAGGAGTTGGTGCTGTTGTGCGATGCAAAAAGACTATCAAAAAGCTATCGTGGCATCGACGTGGCGATTATTTCGTCACTGTTTCCCCAGAAGGTGCGAATTCTGCGGTCCTTGTGCATCAACTTTCCAAACACACCACACAATCACCATTCCGAAAGAGCAAAGGTATTGTTCAAGATGCCATGTTCCATCCATCGCGTCCACATTTGTTCGTGGCTACACAGCGGTATGTTCGAATCTACGATTTGGCGGCTCAAGTCATGGATAAGCGGCTCATGCCTGGTGCCAGATGGTTATCATCATTTGATATCCATCCTCGTGGTGATAACGTTATTACTTCATCCTACGATAAACGAATGACTTGGCATGATTTGGAAATGGGTACAAAGCCTTACAAGACCTTGAGATATCATCAAAAGGCTGTAAGAGATGTAGCTTATCATAAATCTTTGCCGCTGTTCTGCAGTGCATCAGATGATGGTCAAATTAACGTGTTCCATGGCACAGTCTACGATGATCCTACAAAGAATCCATTACTTGTCCCATTGAAGGTACTCAAGGGTCATGATATCAAAAACAGTCTTGGTATTTTACAAGTTATTTGGCACCCACGAGAAGCATGGTTATTCAGTGCCGGGGCTGATGGTACTGCCCGATTATGGACTGCTTAGAACAAAAAAAAAAAAAAAAAAAACAACGAATTAATAATAAATTTAACACTGTTGAAATGTTTTTTCTCCTTCTTCGTTCAAATATCTCTGTAGCCTAATGTTTTCCATTCATCAACTGGTCCTTCACATGCTATCAATTGTAGCCGGCCATTTGTCCACCCCAACCCACGGTCGTTGAAATCCGTACCAAACACATCAGATAATCGCTCCTCCACTGTTTGTCTTAATGCTTCATCAATTGGATAGGCATTGGAATAAATTAAAGATACATGTGGTTTAAAGTCGTTTATAACCCAATCATGCGCCTCTTTTGCAGCATCTTCCTCCAACTGGGTCAAATCAGACTGCGAAAGCGCATTATAATTTTTTTCATTTGAAGTACGATTTGGGAAACAAACGAATTCTTCACGAGATATCTGAGCGAGAGACAATAATTGCGGCTGTTTTTCCACCGTGAAATACACTTTTTTCGTAAAAGTCGACCCATAAGTAAGCTCGCTAAACTTGACATTAATATAAGGCACGGCCTTTGTCGCAGCTAATGCATGGTCCAAAACCCAATCTACTTGTTTTTGTGATTTGATATGGATCCCACTTGTAATGGTTACATGTGGTTCAAACGTCCTAGCGTCGTCAAATAACGGACTCAGTCCATCGATAGTAGACTGTAAAGCGTCGTACAAGGGTGAGCCCTTGCGAGGCATCAACCAGAGTGATATCCCTGCAGCGATAGTTAGTAATCATCACCATGGTATGTGTGACATCACATACCCATTCGACTATGCTATGACTATAGAATTAGTGGCGGTAAGATCGAGCGTTCGATCGATATGGTAGCAAAATAAACTGGTAAAGAGAGGGCTTCTTCCTTTTTTCTCCCGTCCAACCCGGCTGCGAGCGCTTTAAATCTTTTTTTTTTTTTTTTCAGAGTGGAGACGGAGGATGACGTAAGACAACTCACAGGGTAACGGTTTCTATGGCAACTTTCAACGCAGCCCCTTAAGACGGTTCTTAAACTTTTTTTTTGGATGTTTACATTTCGCTGCAATCTGTTTGGCTGATCTCGTTTTTTGGAAGCCTAAACTCTCCACATAATCTTTTGCTTCTCGACGTGTTTTTACCAGCTCAACAAGTGCTAGATCTCAATTTCAGTTTATTATTTGATTTTTCTTTAAATGTCTGAGGTTGAAAAGGTAACTCCTGATCAGGAGCAATCCCAAGTCAATGGTGTATGTTTTAATATCCCTCTGAAACAAACCTCAGATGAAGAGATTTTTTTTTTTTACTAACATAATCTCAAGACCCAAAGCCATAGACAAGCTGATCAACAGTCAAGACGTTCTTCTTCATCGTCATCTTCTTCATCTTCGTCAAATGGTGGTGGTGCCGCTCCTGCCCCTGCTGAAAATGGGGATTCATATGAGCAACCAACATTACCTGAAACTACGCGTAAGTTTTTCGAAAAAAAAAAATAACACGGACATGCTAACAAATTATAGCTCGAGGAACTCCTGCAATTGACATCAAATGTGGTCCAATGTTGAGATATCTCGGTATGATGGACAAGACAGCAACCGCTTGGCGAGGCACTGCTATGATTATCACGTCAGACGAAAAATCTGACTACTCTTCGGCACCAAAAATGACCTTGACAATTAGCGGTGAAACTGTAGAAATCGACGCGAAGCAATTTCATCAAGAACGAGGAGTCACGTTCTGGCGATTTGCCCTCGACCTTCAAATGCAATCGGACGAACAAGCCGCGGTTTATTGGATTAATGACGACCAAGAACACCAATACACGTTTTATGTACCAGCAAACAGTCAAACTATGAACACCATGTTCCATTCCTGCAACGGGTTTTCTTTTGCTGTAGATACTAAACAATTTACGAGTTGTTTATGGACTGATGTCTTGCGACATCACGAAGAAAACCATTTCCATGTAATGCTAGGTGGTGGTGATCAGATTTATTGTGATGCT